>JAXCLQ010000014.1:3762056-3773186 GCA_035584115.1 Cedrela odorata
TCTACATTGTATATGGTCAAATGAACATTGCCCAGATCATTTTTAGTGATCAAATACATATGAGCATAGCTATTATGGGTATTTGGATAGTTATTGATTTTGATGTAATTGTGGATGATCTATCGATATCTCTTATAATGACAGGAACTGAGAATCTTTCCCAACTGTGATGTTTTAACATTTTACTATTGAAAAAACAATCTGGTTCTTTCTGATACTAAAACTAGAAGAAGAAATGAATTGTTTCTCTCTTCGTCACCCGAGAACTTCTCTGTTCAACTTCATTGAGTAGAACTTATCTTTGAAGAGAAGTAAAAAGTAGTTGTCAGCCTGACCAAAAACATTTACTACAAATGATAAGTAGTACTTTTTATCCGAAATTACTCTCAGTCTTCTCTTCTTCTATGGTCAGGAACTTCTATGTTGAAGAGAATTTTGTGCTTGTAGGTAGTTGGGGAAACAATTGAGGAGATTACTAGTCTTAATTGTCCATTTGGTATTACCAGTCAAATTTTTTACCTAGCAGTAATGTGCTCCTGTTGATTGGAGTCCTTGGATGGAGTTGTGATAGCTGAACCTGAAATTTTTTGCCGAAATCACTTGAATTTGTTAAACTTACTCTGAGATCTGCAAGTTAGAGTTTAAATTGTTAACATTAGGACAGAGTAATCTGAAGAATTGGCTTGGTAAAGCCCGCAAACTAACGTATATTGGTTGGAACATCTGTAGTCCAAGAAATGAACGGAAAAAATCAGTATTCTTTATAAATACCATTTACAGAAAATCATGGTGAATTCTTCAGAAACATTGTCTTTCTCACATGTTAAGGAAGATATTGCTTGCTGACAACCATGTCCACCGTATCTTATAAACTTCATGTTAAGTAAGTTTCCAAATTACAAAAGGTTACCAATAATTTCAAATACTTGTCATGTCTTATATGTTTGGTCCTAGCAGCATTAACTGTGGCATATGGCTCCTTATGTTCTCAGTCCGATTCATCTTACTTATGCTGCAGCCTCCAGTAATTTGTGAACTTTTGATGCACTCTAAATAAACATCCCGTCATTTTTTGTCAATGAATTAGTGCTGCAAGATTTTTTTTTTGAGTTATGTGAATTATTTTTGCTTAGTTCTTTGTTTTCTCTGAGATGATAAAATCCATAACTGGTTGCACAACTATGTATTTGCATAACTATGGGCATGCCAAGATGCATCTTTTTTCCCGTATTTTAACATTTACATGCTCATAGGTCCCATGAGGTTGGTTCAAGCTGTTGTTCCTCACATGGCGTCTAGGAAAAAGGGAAAGATCGTAAATGTTGGAAGTATTATCGTTGCCGCCCCCGGACCCTGGGCCGGTGTCTACACTGCATCAAAAGCTGCTCTTCATTCGCTGACTGATACCTTGAGGTTAGTACATCACAGATACTGACATCAAACGTGGTACAGCTCATAGCAGTAATCTTGTTTACATCCACAACATATCAATAAACGCCATGAGAGGTCATGTAGAAGACTTAACACATTTTTTTAATTTTTTTTTTACTATATTATTATTTGGACAATGAACGTCAAACATGCAACAAATTGAACTAACAATTCAGACTCAAATGATCTGAATCCCCTTTGTAACATAAGTTTTCTCTGATGATGATGTATCGTGCAGATTGGAGCTCGGTCATTTCGGGATTGATGTCATCAACGTTGTCCCGGGTGCTATCAAATCGAACATAGGAAACTCCGCCATAACCAGCTACAACAAGATGCCAGAATGGAAGTTATACAAGCCATTTGAACAAGTTATCAAAGAGAGAGCATATCTTTCGCAAACAACCATATCAACTCCAGCAGAAGTGTTTGCGAAGGATACAGTAGCCGTAGTGCTGAAGAACAACCCTCCGGCGTGGTTCTCCTCCGGCCGTTACTCAACAATCATGGGAATCATGTACCATATGCCCCTTTTTATTAAAGATTTTCTTATGAAGAAAATAATGAAATGTTGAAGGGGGTAATAAAACATCCGGGTCCCTGAATGTTTACATTTTCACAACTAAAGACTTCATTTATTTATCTTTAACATATAAGTTATATATTATGAATAATTTTGTCATTCATTTCAATAAGATTAAGAACTTATTTGTAATAAATAGATAAATTGTGTCTTTATGTGAAAATATAAACAATTAGGGATCCAAATGTTATTATCCTAATGTTGAATTCTGCATTTATCTGTATCTTACTTGAGAAAGATCATATATATATATATATATATATATATATAATAATGTCAACCCATTAATTTCCCTCAAAACTTTGGATTTCATGGTTAATAAATTAAAATTTTTGTATCGGTTGAACTTAGCATTAGCATTTAATATTTGTCGGTTTCAATTATTGTGATGCATTGCAGGTTTCTATTTTCCGTATTAATTACTGATGTAAAGTATAATTTCAATTTAAATTGATGTAATAACACTTAAATATTATAAATAAATAAAAGTAAATAATGCTATTAAACTTCACTCCATATTTTTCATTGAAATTCTTCGTAAAATTCATTGTCATGTATAATCTTAGATAATCAAAATATGCATACACCAGAAGTAACATAATATTTTATTAGAGCAGTAATGAAACTAAAGATTAATTTAGGAGTGGTAGAGAAAAAATATTAAAATGTATTTTTATGTGTGTCAATCAGTTGGTTCCTATCATGTCCCCTTATGAAGGGCTTATATTAAAACCAACAGAGTTTGGCTTCTGGTTCCCAGCTTCTGAATTATGTGTCAACCAGGGTCTTGATATTAAAGAGAAAATTGTTCTTAATGGACATGCAAAATGTCTCCTTCTGGATGAACTTACTTCCGGTGATGTTGTTGTGAATAATGTAAGTACTGTTAATATTTGGTGTGAGAATGGAGGTGCAGTGAATGCAGAATTTTTGCTCTCCTGGGTCTTTACAGACCCCTCGAGTAGGGAACATCTGACATCGTAAAAACACATATGGGAATGGAAATTCTTCATACGCTTGAGAAGGAATTTCATCGCTTACAGAGCCTTTGTGAGAGAAAATGTGAAGATTTGAGTTATGAGGAAGCTGTTGAGTTTTAAGAAAACAACTGATAGGAGCTAAGGACCAGAGATCAATGACTGCCAAGTTGTGTTTTTGTGTTCCGGCTCTTTTAACTTTACAAGATGTTGCAAATATATACAAGTTTGAGAAACCATCAAGAAACCCTAGGAGTCTTGTACAATCCATGAGGTGGCTAAAAATAGAAGGAATCAAGTTGTCAATACAGGTTGTTAAACTTAAACAGATAAGACAGAAAGGTCAGTGACACTGCTATTTGGCAAGGCAGGGACTGACAGTGGTTGAGGCAATGCACACTGCAAAGTGTCTGTTCCAGAAAAACTGTAAGAGCAGAGGTGGAGAGAGAGATGGTAGCATGTTTGTAATGTACCATTGCTTCTTCTTAACACTTTCCCTCAACCTCAACTGTCTGGAAGGACATTGAGGTCGGTTCTCAGATGCTTGAACCTCTCGATTGGCAAAGGTTTGGTGAATATATCAGCTACCTGATTCTTGGAGGGAATGTACCTGATTTCAAGCTCATTTCTGGACACTTTTTCTCTAACGAAATATACATCGATTTCAATGTGCTTTGATCTCCCATGAAGGATTGGATTGGCAGCTAAGGAGGTTGCACTTACATTGTCACACCACACAATTGGAGTGTGAGGCAATTTGATCTTCAATTCAGTTAGCAAGGAGCATATCCATGCCAATTCTTCTTCAACTAAGGCCTGAGACCTGTATATAGCCTCTGTGTGGATCTTGCCACAGCTTTTTGCTTGCTTGCACTCCACGAAACCTAATTTCCACCAAGAAAAACATTGAACCCAGTTATAGGTCTCCTGTCATCTGAGTCTGCAGTCCAATAGCATCTAAAAATGTTGTTAATTTCATTCTTCCACCTACTGTATAGTATAAGCCAAGGTTTAATGTCTCTTTGAGATGCCTTAATACCTTTTTGCAACCCAGCCAGGAGTCAACTTTGGAGACTCCATAAACTGACTCAGGTTGTTGATGGTGAAGGCAATTTCTGGTCTGGTTAAGGCAGCATATTTTAAGGCACCCACCAAGCTTCTATACAGGGTTGGATCCTTGAATTCAACACCTCCTTCTCGGCTATATTAGTCACAGGTTGTCATGGGTGAAGGACTTTCATTACACTTTGTCATTCCAATTTTTCATTACACTTTGTCATTACCTATTTGGATTGGCTGAGGTGCATTTCATGTTCATCTCTGTTGATTTCTATCCCAAGAAAGTAGCTGAGTGAACCTAGCAATTTTAAAGAGAAGGTATCGTTGAGTTTATGAATTACCTTTTGCACCAAACCATCATGACTGCTTGTGATGAGTATGTCATCTACATACACAAGCAATATAACCACTTCTTGTTCTTCAGTTAATAGAAATAAGGAGGGGTCAGATTTTAGATTCACAAATGCCCAATTTACTAACGCTGTTTTCAATTTCTCATAACAAGCCCTTGGTGCTTGCTTCAGTCTATAGAGAACCTTCTTGAGCTTGCAAATGTGTCTTAGGTTTTGTTGATTTTGTAACCTATCTGATTGTGGCATGAACACTTCTTTTGATAAGTTTCCATGTAGGAAAGCGTTGTTGACATCCACTTGCTTCACATTCCACCATTTATGCACTGCCAAGCTCAACATTATCCTCGCAGTTGCTGACTTCACCACAGGACTAAAGGTCTCTGTGTAATCAATCCCTGCAGGTTGAAGGTAACCCTTGGCCACCAACCTTGCTCTATGCCTAGCTATGGAGCCATCTGGGTTGTATTTGACTTTGAATATCCATTTGTTGCCAACCAACTTCATGTTAAACCTAAATGAAACCAATTCCCATGTTTGATTTCTAATAAGAGCTTCATACTCATCTGTCATAGCCTTCTTCCAATCTGAGCGTAGCAAGGCTTCTTCAGCTGAGTTTGGTATTTTGACATCATTATTCACTTCTTTGACAACATTATACAACTTGGGATCATAGGGTGTGTATTTAGCGGCTTCAGCAGCCTCTCAAAAATGAGTTCTCTCAACCTTCATTTCTTCACCTGAGTTCTGAGTTTGCTGAGAGGAATCATTTGGATTTTGATTTTGAGGCAATGTCAAGGTGTCAGGTTGAGTAGTATGCTTAGTTCTAACCTGAGTGTCATTGGAGGAGTGAGAAGAGATTTGTGTTGTTGCTGGAGTGCACTGAAATGGTGTTGTGCTTGCATCTTGCGAGTGAGTTGAGACTACTGGAATAAAAAGCAAATTGAGAATAGTTGAACAGGTTGGATCTAATAGAATGGTTCTAGACTTTGTGTAGGTTTGATCTAATCTATAGGGAAAATCCTTCTCATTGAACACAACATGCCTAGAATTGAAAACTTTTCCAGCCATGTTCATGCATTTGTATCCTTTGTGTTTGGGACTAAAGTCTATAAAAATGCATTTTTGTGTGTGATATTGAAACTTTTGTTTATTATAATATCTTAAGTGTGGGAAGCATGTACATCCAAATGTTTTGATAAAAGAATAGTCTAACATCTTGCTAAAAAGCTTTTCATAAGGTGACTTATCACTAAGAACCTGTGTAGGCATCTTGTTAATCAAGTACACAGAGGTTTGAAATGCTTCCCACCACAAACTAAGAGGCAAGCCAGCTTGAGCTAAGAGTCTTAACCCTGTTCCAATAATGTGTTTATGTTCTCTCTACTCTCCCATTTTAATGAGCTGTGTGTGGGCAAGAGAATCTATAGGTTACTCCTTGGTAGTTTCCTAAGGGTATAAATTCGCCTCCCATATCAGTTTGAATTGTGATGATTTTCTTCCCTAGAAGTGTTTCTATTAGTTTCTTGAAATCTAGGAACACTTGAGTGGTATGAGATTTGTTTTGAAGATGGAATATCCAGGTATATCTGCTGAAATCATCAACAACACTTTGGTAATATCTAAAGTTATTTCCAAATGCCGTAGGTGTTGGCCCCCAGAGATCAGAATGAAGAAGTTCCAGGGGCTGCACAGTGTGTGATTCACTTGGTTTTAAATGATAACTTTGTGTTTTTTTTCCAAGTTGGCAAGCAGTACTGAAAGGACTGAGTTTCATTAATGGAAATGTTCTTATAAACTGAGAATATCTTCCTGAGAATTTGGTCATTATGGTGACCAAATCTTCTGTGAAATACATCAACTTCATTTTCATTTAAATGACTCTTTACAGATTTTGAACCGTCCGAACTATGGTCTTCACAAGTTGATGTAAATAAACTAACGACAGAAAACTTACTCTCTCACCCACTTGGACTCCTAGCTAGCTTGTCCTTCGTCTCTTTCACTCCTCAAAGCGGGTATAATCCACCTTCTGCATCTTGGCCTTCACAACACACCAAGCTTATCAAATTTACGTAAATAGTCAATTTTACTCTGTTTTTATCAATTTAGCCAATTTTATAATTTTTCTTAAAAAAATTGTCCTCCTAAAACTATCTACACATTAAATAATAAATAAATACTAATGAATATTATTTTATATAACAAAAATTATTATAGTTCAATGATGAGTATATTATTTCACATTTTTGTAACATAGAGTTTAATTTTTTTTATTTATTTTTTAAATAATAAATTAAAAATTAAATTTATTTAAAATTAAATTTATATAAAACTGTAAATTAAAAAAATTAAAAATATTTGACTTCATTAAAAAAATAAGAACTCAAAATCAAATTCAAACTAGCCTTGGCTTGAAATCAAGCTTGGCTTTAACTGTCACTTCCTCCTCTTATAAATATTTGGTTTCATTAAAAAAGTATGAACACAAAGTCGAATTCAAACTAATCTTAGGTTGAAATCAGCTCTTAACTCCCACTTCCTCCTCTTATAAATAAATAAAATAAAAAATATAATTAATGAGACTTGAACTCTAATAGAATGCTTACAATTGAGTGAAAATAATATTTTTTTTAATACATATCTAATATTTATACTGATTTAAATGTAAATAGTTATATGAAGGTAAAATTGTCTGAAAATTATAAAATTGATTATTTACATAAACTACGGAACTCTGAACGAAAGAAACATAGATCAACAAGCCATTGGAATTACTCTTTCGATCAGAGCAGAGAGAACGAGAACTACACTTTGAGAGTAAAAAAAAAATTCTGAAGAGAACAGTCATACAAATTAAAAGGGACCAAGAATGGAATAATTCCTTGAAACTATATAAAATTGACTTTTAAGTATAACTAGTAATATACAGGCATTTGGGGACTTCTATTGCGCCTTCAATTCTAGTGGAGATGGACTAGGAGGACAACGACAAAATTTCACGGTCCAAATTCCTAAGACTTTTCATAATTGTTCGCATGAAACTCGTATCCAGTGACTTGATATCGAAAGCATCGTAAACTTTAAAAATTGATGAAGATTACGATACAACTGCATGCACAGTACTCCTACCAAAAGATATGGTATTTGCACTCCACTTTCCCAATAAGAGTTGCAGTTCTGTCCATAACTCAACAACCCAATTTCGATGGAATCCATGGATCAAAAACCGGTGGTGTTAATCACGGGATGTTCTCAGGGAGGTATAGGCCATGCGCTGGCGCGAGCGTTCGCCACCAACGACTGCCGGGTGGTGGCGACCAGCCGGTCGAAGACAACCATGGCAGACCTGGAACAAGATCCCAGATTCTTTGTACAAGAACTGGATGTTCTGTCTGAACAAAGTGTGCAAAATGTTCTGTCGAATGTTCTTGAAAAGTTCGGAAAAATTGATGTTTTGGTTAACAACGCTGGAGTTCAGTGTGTTGGACCTCTAGCAGAGATCCCACTCTCTGCTATGGAGCAGACTTTCAACACCAATGTTTTTGGTAAAGTACATCAATTTTTTCACCTCTTTTTCTTTGTGAATTTCTGTTAAAATTTGGTGCCCGTGCCCTTTATGCATTGCTGGTTTTTATTGTTGTAATTGTTATTTGGTTTTGTATAAAATTTTATGAAATTCCTAATTGCTCTGCTGTTTTTTTTCTCTTTTCTATTCGTTGGTGTGTTTGTTGAATCTACATTGTATATGGTCAAATGAACATTGCCCAGATCATTTTTAGTGATCAAATACATATGAGCATAGCTATTATGGGTATTTGGATAGTTAGTTAATGATTTTGATGTAACTGTGGATGATCTATCGATGTTTCTTATAATGACAGGAACTGAGAATCTTTCCAAACTGTGATATTTTAACATTTTACTATTGAAAAACTAATCTGGTTCTTTGTGATACATAAAACTAGAAGAAGAAATGAATTGTTTGTCTCTTTGTCACCCGAGAACTTCTCTGTTCAACTTCTTTGAGTAGAACTTATCTTTGAAGAAAAGTAAAAAGTAGTCGTCAGCCTGACCAAAAATCATTCAATACAAATGATAAGTAGTACTTTTTATCCCAAATTACTTTCAAGTCTTCTCTTCTCCTATGGTCAGGAACTTTTATGTTTGAAGAGAATTTTGTGCTTGTAGGTAGTTGGGGAAACAATTGAGGAGATTATTAGTCTTAATTGTCCATTTGGTATTACCAGTTGAATTTTTTATCTAGCAGTAATGTGGTCCTGTTGATTGGAGTTCTTGGATCGAGTTGTGATAGCTAAACCATGAAATTTTTTGCCGCAATCACTTGAATTTGTTAAACTTACTCTGAGATCTGCAAGGTAGAGTTTAAATTGTTAACATTAGGAATTAGGGCAGAGTAATCTGATGAATTGGTAACGTGTATTAGTTGGAACATCTGTAGTTCTAGATATGAATGGAAAAAGCTCATTATTCTTTATAGATACCATTTACGGAAAATCATGGTGAATTCTTGAGGAAACATTGTCTTTTTCACATGCTAAGGAAGTTATTGCTTGCTGACAACCATGTCCACCATATCTTGTAAACTTCATGTTAAGTAAGTTTCTAAATTACAAAAGGTTACGATAATTTCAAATACTTAGTGTTATGTCTTATATGTTTGGTCCTAGTAGCATTAACTGTGGAAATAGCTCCTTAAGTTCTCAGTCCGATGCAATCTTACTTATGCTGCAGCCTCCAGTAATTTGTGAACTTTCAATGCACCCTAAATAAACATCCTGTCATTTTTTGTCAATGAATTAGTGCTGCAAGATTTTTTTCCGAGTTATGTGAATTATTTTCGCTTAGTTCTTTGTTTTCGCTGAGATGATAATATCCATAACTGGTTGCACAACTATGTATTTGCATAACTATAGACACGCCAAGATACATCTTTTTTCTCATATTTTAACATTTATATGCTCATAGGTCCCATGAGGTTGGTTCAAGCTGTTGTTCCCCACATGGCATCTAGGAAAAAGGGAAAGATTGTAAATGTCGGAAGTATTATCGTTGCCACCCCCGGACCCTGGACTGGTGTCTACTCTGCATCAAAAGCTGCTCTTCATTCGCTGACTGATACCTTGAGGTTTGTACATCACAGATACCAACATCAATATTTTATACCAGTAATCTTGTTTACTCAACAACATATCAATATACACCATGAGAAGTCATCTACAAGACTATAACACAATTTCTTTTTGTTTGACTCTATTATTATTTGGACGATGAATGTCAAACATGCAACGAATTGAAATAACAATTCAGACTCAAATGGTCTGAATCCCTTTTATAACATAAGTTTTCTCTAATGGTGATGTATCGTGCAGATTGGAGCTCAGTCATTTTGGGATTGATGTCATCAACGTTGTCCCGGGTGCTATCAAAACGAACATAGGAAACTCTGCCATAGCCAGCTACAACAAGATGCCAGAATGGAAGTTATACAAGCCATTTGAACAAGTTATCAAAGAGAGAGCATATCTTTCGCAAACAACCGTATCAACTCCTGCAGAAGTGTTTGCGAAGGATACAGTAGCCGTAGTGCTGAAGAACAACCCCCCGGCGTGGTTCTCCTCCGGCCGTTACTCAACAATCTCGGGAATCATGTACCATATGCCCCTTTTTGTTAAAGATTTTCTTATGAAGAAAATAATGAAATGGTGAAAGGGGTAATAAAACATCCGGGTCCCTGAATGTTAACATTTTCACAACTAAAGACTTAATTAGAACTTCTTTGTAATATATAAGTTATATATATCCTAATATTGTGATAGTCAAAATCGGTTTCAATTACTGTGATGCATTGCAGGTTTCTATTTATTGTGTTAATTACTATAATTTCAATTTAAATTGATGTAATAACACTTAAATATTATAACAAAAAGTATATAAAGCTATTAAACTTTACTTTTCAGTCAACTCAATATTCTTCATTGAAATTCTTCCTAAAATTCATTGTCATGTACATATGGTTTGAAGATTCAATACACATGATTAAAATAAAAGAAGCCATTGAATACTGACAATTCACAAATATGAAGCACTCACACATTCTACTCCATATGCTTTGAAGCTCTTCTTGTGAAACATAGAGGTGGGCAAAAATGTTCAAACCAAGTGGATTTTATTTATTATCATGTTGTTAATTAACCTGTAATCTTTGATTTTTCTTACAATGAGTGTTCGATTTAATGTATCAATTAATTGACGCTTCGTGACTCAATTGATCCTTTAACCATAATGAGTGCTGAGTTGGTAACAATGAGTTCACCATCACTCCACACTGCTATCTTTAATTGTTTGAGTTATTGCTTCTGGGAATTCTCATTTGTTGAAACATCACAGATCAGGGAGATTTGGAGATTGAAGCAAGAAGGTATAGTTGCTTTCATGGAAATATTGAAATGCAAATGAACTTTAAAAGCACAGTACCACATCAATACTCAATTAAGTGTCAAAACTGAAAAACAAAATATTATTGTGGTATCTTGTTACCTTTATTATTGCTTGATCTTGGCCGCACGATCACTTTTGTAGTGTTGATTTCCCCAGAATAATCAGCTCCAAGCAACTGAGAAAGCTTCATGTGATCTGATTAATCCTTTTCCCCAATTAAAAAAACAAAATTCACACATTTACCTTTCTTTGGACCCATTTCTTTTTC
>JAXCLQ010000014.1:3793361-3826185 GCA_035584115.1 Cedrela odorata
ACCCGACAAAGCACGCCACATGGTTGCTTGTCTATTTCCACGCGCTGACATGTGAACCACTCATGTTTTCACTCTTTTATAACTTGCCCAATAAACTCCGCGCCATCCTTATTCTAAGGAGTAATTACATCCCAATCCCTGTATTTTTACATTTTTGTAAATAAAAACTCGATTTCTTAATTCATATTAAAAAAGTTACCAACCAACTATCCCCTAATAAATTAACCACATAAAAAGATAACGATAATTATTCTAAATTTACAAATAAATTTTTATTTTCAAATAATATGTCATTCAATAAATGGGAGATATATTTTTAAAAAATTTAAAATTATTTATAACACCATTTCATTACTTACTTGACCAATATCACATTATTTAAAATAAAAATTTAAAATATCTAATATTATTCATCAATTATCTTGTACTATGTCGCTTGACCTAAAAACTTGAGGTTTATTAGTGTTTTTTGTTGAGCCTAATTGTTAAAATTAACTATAGCAATTATTTGAACTCTACTTAATTTATTTTATACCTCTACTAAATTTCTAATAAAATTGAACTCTTTATATAATTTAACATTAAAAAAAACTTAATAGTCATTACAATATGGGTTAGGGATTTACTTAATATGAATAAAATTTATTTAATTATTTGTAAAAATATAAAAAACTAAGGGATCTGGATGTTATTATCTAAATAATACAGTGCCCGCCTGTCAGGTTTAAACGGCGGGCCGTTTTAGCTCAAGCATTCAAGTTTAAAGTTCAAAAATCCCTTAATCTTGGCGCCAATAGGCGCCCCCCCCCCCACCACCCGCCAAACCTAAAAAGCTTCCCCCGCAAGCCTTGCCCCCAAATTTCAAACTCAATGTTCTAAATGAAATTAAACATCCTAAATTGTAATTTCACAGTTCATAAATGTTCCCAGACACCCACAAAATACTAGCCACGTCACCAAACTTTGACTGAAACACCCAAATTACCCCTTAAAAGCTTCCCTCGCAAGGCTTCACCCTCGAGGCTTCCCCGGCAAGCTTCGCTCCCAAAAATTTCAAACATTATTTATTAAGTGCGAAAAAACAATATTCTAAAATCGTAATTTCACTCTCGCAAATATCCCAGAATCCCATAAAAACAAGCCACGTCACCACGATTTAACCAAAATACCTAAATTACCCCTTATCCAAAAATTTCGAAATCCTCTGCTTCTCTCCCCCTCAATTTCCTCTATAAAACCTAAACCTTCCTCACCTCTTTCTTCAACAAAACGTAAACACCAACCCTAATTCGAAGCTTTAAATTTACCAAAATGCCATCGATTCCCGAAGAGCCGCTTCTAGCCCCGAACCCGGACAGGTTCTGCATGTTTCCGATTGATTATCCGCAAATCTGGGAGATGTACAAGAAAGCAGAGGCGTCGTTTTGGACAGCCGAAGAAGTCGATTTGTCGCAGGACCAACGCCACTGGGAAACCCTAACCTCCGACGAGAAACACTTCATCACACACGTCCTCGCCTTCTTTGCCGCTTCCGACGGCATTGTCCTAGAAAACCTCGCCGGCAGGTTCATGAAAGAAATACAGGTCGCGGAGGCTCGTGCATTCTACGGCTTCCAGATCGCAATCGAGAACATCCACTCCGAAATGTACTCGCTCCTCCTCGAAACCTACATCAAAGACTCCGAAGAAAAGAGCCGTCTATTCCGCGCCATTGAAACGGTGCCGTGCGTGGCCAAAAAAGCGGAGTGGGCTCTAAAATGGATCGATGGCTCGGAGACTTTCGCGGAGAGACTAATCGCGTTCGCCTGCGTGGAAGGAATATTCTTCTCGGGAAGCTTTTGTGCAATATTTTGGCTAAAAAAGCGCGGGTTAATGCCGGGACTAACCTTCTCAAACGAGTTGATCTCGCGAGACGAGGGACTGCACTGCGATTTCGCGTGCTTGTTGTACAGCCTGATGAGGACGAAGCTCAGTGAAGAGCGAGTGAAGGGGATAGTGAAGGATGCGGTGGAGATTGAGAGGGAGTTTGTATGCGACGCGCTGCCGTGCGCGTTAGTGGGGATGAACTGCGAGTTGATGAGCCAGTATATAGAGTTTGTTGCTGATAGATTGTTGGGTGCGCTCGGGTGCGGAAAGGTGTACGGTGTGGCGAATCCGTTTGATTGGATGGAACTGATTTCGCTTCAGGGGAAGACGAATTTCTTTGAGAAGAGAGTAGGAGATTATCAGAAGGCTTCCGTTATGTCAAGTCTTAACGGTAACGGTGGGATCCACGTGTTTAAAATGGATGAAGATTTTTAGGAGTGTAGTTTATTTTATTTTACTTTTATGTAGTAACATTATAAAAATGGTTTTTAATTTCTTTTTGTTTGGTTAATTTTATTTACTTGTGGAATAATGAAAAAAAATATTTACATTTTCTCTTCGTAATATTTAATATGGCGTATGGAATCATTATGCTCTTGCTTAACACAGCTTTAGCATTTCTCCAAGTGAAATTTAAAGCAAAACGGTGGCAATTAAAATACGAAGTCTTCCATCCCATGATCAGAACTTAAATACAAAAAGTATCACAGTGGACATTCTAAAGGAAATGCGAAATGGAAAATTGGATACGAAGAAGAAGCGAACCACAAAAGATATACAGAACTTAAAATCGGCTTAGTGGTCGCCTGGCAGTGTCTTGATGATATCAGAATCACCTACAGAGCAGAGAGAGGAGCAGTTTAATTATCCGAGGTGGCGTGACATAATGGTAAAATGGAATTTATAGATGATACCTGGATCGACAATGCTCAAGCAAGACACGCGGAAATACTTGCCGCAAGCTGTTCCCAAGTCAACATTGTCTGCAAATTAAAACAATGTCCCGCGTCAATTGCAGAATCAACTAATGTAGTAAATGTCATGTTGCTATGCGATATGTCATTCGGAAGCGAGGAACTTCTCATTCCCAAAAGCAGCCGGAGCGCAATTTTGAGATTTCCATTAACAACTCAAGCAACAAATCAAAAGAGATTGGCATTGTAGTAATGGCTAAAACCTACATATGTTTCATACAATGAATAGTCTTACTAAAATCTAAGATGATCTTCACCAATTCCCAATAATTTTCTTTTTCCAAAATAAATGCATGACCATATAAAGCTTCACATTCAATTCAAGACACAGTAAGAGCACATAGAAAAACACAAACTAACCAAAAACAAAATAAAAACAAAAACTAGCACTCACTTCCATTATAGTGGTGGACACCAACTTTTGCAAGCATAGCGTAGTACTCAATCTCAGATTTCCTCAATGGCGGACAATTGTTGGACAAAATAATCAATTTTCCTATAATAAAAACCAAACAAAATTCACAAGTAAAAAATCGATACTTTGCAATATAACGAAACAAATTCCCAATTCCAAAATTCATAAAAAAAAAAAATAACCCTTGGAGCTTCTGAGAGAGCGAAGAACAGTTTTGTAACCCAGCGTGTATTTCCCACTCTTCATCACAAGAGCCAGCCTGTTATTAATGCTCTCATGCGTCTTCTTCTACAAAAAAAAAAAATCGATCAAAAACTCATCAGCTGAGGTGGGACAAAGACGAGAAAGTAAAAAAGAGCATACTGTTTTCTTGCCGGCCGCCATTTTCGCTTGTTTGGTTTCCTGGAAAATCAGAGAAAGTTAGTGGAAATCCAAAACCACAAATGGGTTTTAGAGTTGATTTCTTTGTAAATAAGTGTGGTAGAAAAGATTCGAGCTTCCGCTGACTTGGGTTTTGCTGAGCTGTGGGAGAATAAAACCCTAGAAACAGAGATGCAGGCAGATTTTTACTCTTCTAGGGATACTTCGTTTTTCTTTCTGCGTTAATAAATTGAAATGTTCGCACGCTCAAGTCACGTGCGCAAGTCAAGTCAAATCATTCAACGAAATCAATATTATTGACATTAGGAGCCATAACTTCTTAAAAACTTTTATTCTATTGCTGTAGTTCAGTGAAATCATTAAACTTTAAATATAAATTGATAATTGATAATTGAAATTAATTATAATAATAAGTAATTAAATGTTAACTATGAATGTAAGTACTTCATTTATTATTAATTATTTACTAAAAGAGGGTAAACTTTTACTTCTTAATAATCATAAAAAAAACCATAATTATTCATTATTAATGACAATTTTTATTTATTTATTCTTAAAAAAACTATAATAATATTGCACTTTCAAACTTGTATTATTCCAAGTGATGTGATAATTAATTTATTAATACTACATTACATGATACATTAACTTAAATAAACTAAAAAGGGTGTGATTTTAGTTTATCAAAAATACTGAGACACCCTTCTTGATACAATGAAAAATGCTTTCAAACTAGTTAACTTCATACAATTTTCCTGAGACAAACATTTTCCACTCTGTTTTCTTGGAGGGTATCACAAGAGGAAAATTTGGCATTTGGTTTCATATTTTCTATTTATAAGAATCAAAATTTGATTACAATAGGCAGTTCAGATAAATAAAACACAGCTCTGAGAAATCTAAAAGTAAAACTTATGCTCCATCAGATTAAGAAATTTCAATACCAGTCCAGTACAGACCAAACCTAACAAACCTAGTACACTGGTCTGGTTACCATCAAATTTCTAAAAAAAACTACAAGACCAAACTTGTACCAAAACATCAAATCCAAGAGTTAGATTCTAACAATACAAAGTTCATAAAAGTTGGAAATTCTGGTTCAGTATGAAAAACATGCCACCACTAAAAGCAAATAGCTCTCAATTTTTTAGGGTTCTAACACTAAATGAAATATAAACCTCATCCCAAATCAGCCTTCAGAAAACCAAAATCCATCGTCAAACCTGATCTCCCTCTGCCCAGCTGGAATGATTGCTTCATACAAGGAACACCTGCAGACCTGCAAAGACGCAATTTTTTTTTTTTTTGGTGATACTTTTCTTACCATTATCGTAACATTTTGGAGCAGCCAGGGATAGGATTAAATTACATATAGTCTGACCCCTACTGCTTGACATTTTTACTCTGTTGTTGAAGTTTTGCTGCAACTTGTTCTTCTGACAAAGGCAAGTAGTAGATCCGAGGCGTTGCCTTAGTTTTCCGAAATAGATCATCCAGCGTCACAATGGGTGGGTCCAGTTTCTCAGGAAGTGGGGGAGGGGGTGGAAGAGTGAACCGTTCTCTAACTGGGGCAGGGTTTGATAGGGGTGGTGGAGGAGGCAGACTAGGCGGGGGTGGAAGCTGCTGCTGTCTTGGAGTGGTTTGACGTGGTGAAGGCTGGGGCTGCGAGGTAGGTGGTACTGGAGGAGCTGTTGAACCTGTACTGACAGGTGCAGCAGGTGCCTGAGGAGGAGCCTCTGTACGCACTTTCACTTCCAGAGGATCAACAAACTCAGCAACTAGAGGGCGTCCACCATTATTTGGCGGCCATTGAATGTTGTACAAGGCATTGCGTGTCTCTATTGCTTGTTCAATAGATGAATACTGCATCATAAAAGCAATTTCCAAAGCAATCAATTAGATTGTCCAAACATGAGAATGTGTTACAAAAAAGGGAGAATCAATGAATCCTAATGTGAGAATTAGAAACCTTACAGTAACGTAGCAATGAGTTTTGATATGGTCCATCCAGAAACTTGTAAAAGTTCCAGTTTTGCCTAGAAGCTCTTGCACAGCTTTCAGGGTAAAAGGACGCACAAAATGATCAATCCTAAGGGAAGTAGTTGGAGGTTTTGGTGATGGTGGAACTGCCAAACAACAAACGAAACAGAACCATTAAAGTCAAAAGCTGAAATACCATATAATCCTATTTTGAGATTGACAACTCACCAACACAGTCCTTTGGTTCTTCCTTGCTGACTGCAGAATCAGATCTTGAGAAGCTCCGTTTCAAAGGAGATTTAAATGCATCCCTCGGTGTAGAGGTAGGTGTAGGGATTTGCTGCTCTGGAAGTTTGAGACTTTCAGAATTCCATCTCCGTTGCCTCTTTGAAGGCTCATTGCTTCCTACTGCTTCTTGATCTGTGAAGCAATTCATCAGACAGAGACAAGAAAACTGAATTTTATGCATAAGAAAACTTATGGAACAAATTAACTTTCAGTCTCCTTCCATAGATAAGCAAATAAGAATTGAGAACTTTGACATTAATAGCAGAGTAATATCGTTTCTGCCTTGTCTAAATTTAGGACACACTGATATAACTGACAAAATAGAAAAGAAGCTCAGAGAAATTTCTGGGCACACAAGTTCTAGAAAGAAAAAATTCAATTCATTTTAATTTTCATCTTCAGACAAAATGACAGGCTTTATCAAGGTACATTGACAGCAAAAAATCAAATCAATATAATGGAGAAACAATACCACAGAAAAGGTAATAAATTCATAGAAGATAATCACCCTGAAAGTAAAACTTACCACTATTTTTCCTTTTCTCAGCAGGCACAACCGAATGACTTTTATTTTCAACATGGACCTGTTTCTTTTCGGCAGATAAACCGTCTCCCACAACATCAACGGGACTTTCCGCCTTCACAACAGGTGCCTCATTTTTCTCAGTCCCATCCCTCACTTCATCAGAACTATCTTTGGAATCAATTTGTTTACTCTCCAGAACATCTTCTTCCATTGAATCATCACCGGAGCTTCTGTCCAAATTCAACTTTTCAGAATACCCCATATCTGCACTATCAATTTTCTTGCCCATTTCAGCATTTGTAGGATCGTTGTCATCTTTCTCTTCGATAGATGTTGTCTTCTCAAGTGGCTCTTCAACATCCATCGGATGTGATTCGCCACCAACTGGGACAACATTGCTAGATGGTGGTTCCACCATCTCCGATTTATTAACATTTAGTTCTAATTTGACATTATCAGCAATTATATTATCCTTTAGTTCAATCTTTTCATTAATTGAGACAGAATCAGTAGAAATAGAATCAGATTTTACTTGAGACCCTAAATTAGGGCTGACCTCAGATACCTGATTATCTGGCGCAGAAGAGTCAAGCACGTCACCTCTGCGCAGACTCTTTTGACCCTCATTCTCCGGCTGGGGCTTTGAATCCTCAATCTCCAGTTGGGGCTTTGAATCCTCAATCTCCAGCTGAATATTTGCTTTTATATTTTCCCCCTGTGTTCCAGAGTTCTGCAACTCTTGTCCACTCAAAGCTACTTCCGTGACCACACTATCAGTAACTGCGGTGCCAGTGTCCACTTTGGAAGCCCACTCCTCATCCACTCTAGCGGGACTAGTGCCACCCATTGTTTCTCTTTGAAATTTCCCTTGACCCAAGGCGGCAACATTTTCATTGTTATCACCCACTATTTCCCTTTCTTGATGTTCTCCTTGACCTAAGGCAGCCGCACTGCTGTTAATGTCAAGCTGAACCACAACATTATCCGCCTTCTTGTTTCTTTTAGTGCCAACATCCAAGTCAACTTTCGCTGTTTCAGAACCAGATGGCACCTTCTTTTCATCCTTCACTTCAACTACTGGTTGGCTACTGATATTATCAACTTTTTCTGCTTCCTTCCTAGCATTTTCTGCTTCCTTCATAGCATTTTCCTTCTCAATGCGAATGGCTTGATCCAAGAGTTTTATCAAATCATCCTTCTTACCACTGGATTTCAACTTCCGCCTTTTTAGCTCTTCTTTTAATTCAGTAACCTTCCACTGATCAATAGGTCGATTGTCAAGAACTGGATATGGAGACGACATCTTTTCCAGCTAAAAAATCAGTTTCACAACCCTGAATAAACAAAAGATTTAATATGCAATCAGACACTTGAAGAAAATCTCATACAACAACAGACATATATACAAAAGAATACCAGAATGCTATTAAAAATTGATGCATATATATATAAACCTTTTTTAATTGATTTAAAAAGAAAATACTTTTGAGGGAAATTTACCCCAAGACTAAACATATTTGCTGAATTCTACAATCGTTTTTCTCTTGAAGCTCGCTAAAATGGACATGACAAATTATGTATAACAACAGAATGAAGAAAACATAGACCAGAACATATTAATTTCTCTGTGAAGCCAGAAAGAAATTAATAATAATAATAATAATAATAATAATAATAATCTTGAGCAAACTAAACCCTAACTTCATCACTAATATTCAAATATCCAACAAAATTACACATTGAAAATTCTTTAAAAGAACGGGAAAAAAAAACCTCTAACATTTAACAAAGCTGGGAAAAAGAAACCATAGTTCACAATGCAAACAAACAAACATGATTTTTTTTTAAAAAAAGAAAAACCCAAATCAAACCTATAGATGCAGAAACGGAAAGATAACTCACAGAGATATGATTCTTGCTTGGTGGCCTGAAATGACGAAAAGAGAAGAGAATATGTGAAACCCTAATTTTCACAACACAAAACCAACCATTAGAGAACACAACAACAACGAATAGCACATCAACAAAACCTAACCTAACCCAGATAAAGGAAACTATCAAAGCTACCAAAGCAAAGAAAGAACCCTCAATTACACTTCAACGGCGTGCCGTTTTATATTTTCCCTGAAAACAAAGGAAAAAAAGTGTCGAAAACACAGAAAACAAATAGAAACAAAACACAGTTAATAAATGAAACGATTTCGAGAAACGAAAATGGAAAATGGAAAATGGAAAATAGGTTTCTTTTAGATTTTCATTTTAAATTTTGATTTTTGAGGGAATTTCTGGTTTTAGGGTTTTTATTTTTTATGGCTTTCTTCGTTCTCTGTTTTTGAGTTTGTGTTTAGAGATATCGAAGAAAATATTAGAAGAGGAGAAAGAGGGCAGTATAAAAACAAAAAATAAAAAATTAATGATTATTTTTCTTTTATTGAATTCCGAAAATGCCCTTACAAGTACCGGTGGTAAGTCGTTTCGTGAATCTCAAATGATTGCGGACGAAACGTTTTCGGTTAAGGAAGTTTCTAGATGAAACGTTCTTGCCTTATAAATAATTATTAAATTTTGTGTTAAAATTAATAAATTAGAGTTTTACTTGTCTTAATTTCATCTAGATTAGAATTAAAAATAAATTAAATAAATTACTATAATTTGTTATAGTATTACTAACAAAATAATCCTTTAAATCTTTCAATATTCTTTTTTATAAGTTTAATAAAATAAGGTAATATTATTCTTCAGTTTATTTCTTACTAACAAAGTTAAATAATAACGATAAATTTAAAATAACATTAAGCAATGAAATTAATAATGTGACAAGCAACAAACGATTATCATTAATTTTTGTACATGTTTTATGTTATATCATTCACCATTTTAGTATGCATCCATTTCAGTATCAATACCAAACGAGTATTACAGCTACTCATAAGTAAACTACAGCATATATTTTCAACTTTCTAATAGTACTCTAATAAAAACTATATGCTCTTTAATCTCTATCATAATTTAGAAAGAAAAAGAAACAAAATTGTAATGGACAGACAGCAACTCTTGAATCTACTGCTTATGAATACAACTACATGTTAAGAGCAAAATATATATATATATATATATATGTGTGTGTGCCATATAGAAAGCTGTCATTCCTGGGCATTTTTCAGGGAATCCTTCTATATAACTCCATTCATGGATAAGTTATAGGCTTCTTTTTCTCTCCATGTAATTGTGTGAGTATACCTTCTCTACTCGTTTTCTTCATCAGTTTCCTCGTCACTTTCCTGGAAGTTCAAATGGTTCATATTTTTTTCAAGTGGGGGAAGCCCGTCTTCAGAGTCATTAGAAGAGTTTTCATCTTCATTGGTGTCGTCGGCTCCTATGGCAGTAGAATACAGATGTATAATTATTTTACTGTGATCATACTGATCTTAAATTTACTTGTCTGCTCGAAAATTTTCTTCAAAACGACCAAAAGAATTACCTTCTACAATCGATTGAGCCTTTGGAACCTGAGTTTGTTGGGAAAGCCAAGCATTTTGGACTGAAATTATAGCAGCGCTATTTTCACATTCAGAGTATGCCTTCAGCAGTTCCCTGCATTGATTGGATATAACGTAAGTCTGTTACCCATAGAGAAATAAAAATGGTAAATAACAAGAAGAAAGATATACTAGAAGTTAACACAAGGTAAAGACTACAAAAGCCACGTAAAATTGGAAACAATTTTGGAAATGGATGGCGACCTCCATTAGGCCATTTTCATGTTTCCTCAACTCAGAAAATGTGATTTATACTTCTCAAATAAAAAAAAAGAATGAAAAAAAATTCAAGTTACCTGTTAAGGGAAAGGAATGCATGACCCCACTTGAACTTGCCCAGCAATAAATTTGCAGTTTCCTCTTCCCCACTGTGGAAACATATATTAAAATGTGAAAACATATCAGATTCTTGGCGAACAATATCAGCATACATCCAGAAGAGACCAAAGGAATACTAGAAGTCTAGAACTAAGAGCTGCAAAGGATTCTTTGGTAAATAACCCACTGATTTACAAAATAGAAACGTGGCCAAAATTGAAGTATGACATTCATCCATGGTAAAGATGAGAAATGAATTCATAAAAAATAACACATTGATTAAGAAATCAGGAAAATATATTGGAATTGGTTACTTGAAAGAATATAAGTTACATGCTTATGCAAATAATGATCATTCAAGTGATCATGATTAAGTACTTGAAAGCATGGGAAACCCATAAGAAAATCATCAAAAGTAAAAGCTATAAAAAGATCTAGGAGAACATGCCAACATCAACATAACACAAAACCTATGATTAAATGAATTGTCAGAATTTACAACATTACCACATAACAAAACTGTTTCAGACAAAATTAAGTGGAGAAATTTTGTTACCATATTATTAAAGCTGCAGATAATGCTTCTACACAAGAGAGCTCACAAGGTCGACCATAATTTACTGGATTCGCTGCTACCAGCCACGGTACTGCAATTCCAAAATGATTATTTAATGGCATTAGAGCAAAATTTTGTTACATGTTGACATGCTCATCACAGCAACTTCGAAGGATCCAAGAGTAAATACATTACAAGAATAAGTGATACTAGTATCTAGCATAATAGTAGGGAGGAATAAAATTAAGTTGCTAACTAGGCCAAAGATCTGTATCTCAGACAAAACATTTGTGCGCAAAAACAAAATGCTTATTAAAAAACCTGCATGTATTAAAGTACTTCTAATCAGTATGCATCTTTTGCAGAGTTGAAGTTCATACACAGGCGAGGTGCAGCACAACGCAGCTTCACAAATGGTACATCCCCCAAGCGTGCCCAAGAGCAATCCACAACAGCTAGCCCTTTTCTCTTTATCAAGCTGTAATCTTCCTTTGAGACACAGTGAGTCCCAACAGGGCTGCCAAAGGAAATACGCCACTGACAATTAGACGAATATCTGAAAACATGCAATCACAAGTATAGAAACAAATAACTCCCTTATGATCTATGAGGAACTGTATGGTAAAAGGAATAGCAGATGTTCCAACAGTTTGCATTGTTTGCAAACTGTCTGCCCACCACACAACCAATCATTGATCAGATGCAATCTTTTGAACCCAAATACGTCAAGAAGAAAACCAAATTGAGAGGGTTCAATTCTAGAGATCCAAAAGCACAGCACGGACAACAATAATGGATGATAACCACACAAAAGGATAAGGTTAGAACCACTCTATCAAAAGAGAAGTTATTTATTCCTCTTTCCATAAAGATTTTCCAGAACACCAAACTGATGTTTAAAATCAGTATAGATCTCAATATTATCACTAATTTCTGGGACATAACATCGTTGAGAGGGATAGTTAAACCATACACTTAATACAGTAAAGATAAAAGAAACGTTATAAGTACCTTAATACAATTCCTCCAAATCCACTACTCACACGTAACTCCTGCAGTAATTGATCAAAATAATACAAATTAACAATATTTTAAAATGTATATGTTGCATTCTTGAAGGAATAAATTACAAACAATAAAGTTATGTTGAGTTTATATATGATAATTAAGAAGCTATCAAAGTAATTTCACTTAATATGAATAATCAAAATCCCATTTCCTAGTAAAATTTAAAGTTATAGTATTTCTAAGGCAAACATTGCAGTTGACTAAGTTGACCTAAACTCTCACAAACTTTGTATATCCATTTTAATGCCAAGTCTCCGTTAACTAAAGCCACAAATATATTGCGGCAGAACGCAAGCCAGTTCCTGCATCAATATTGAACACAGAGCAAAAACTACATAATATAAACACCAAACCACAATTGAGAGGAAAAACAATGTAGCAGATACTTTCTTTCAACAAGCCAAATCTCAAAAGTTTGCGCCCAGTGCATCTCTTTGCATCACATTGTCCAAAATCCTAAACCACAAATGAAGAAAACCAATTAAATCCACTTCCACATAATAATAATAATAATAATAAACTAATAGAATCCCCAAGAGGGGTTAATATTGCATACCCACATCGCAAGCTGAACTTTGGGAACTTGTGGATCATCTTCAGGAGCTGAAAATACCAAAACAAACAAAAAAATCTTGTTAGCCGCCAAAACCCAACATCACAGCGGCATTATATCAAACACCTGGCATCCATAAATTAAAACAAATAACAATTTACATATACAGCACCAAAAAGAAGCAAATAGCAATTAATACCTTGTTCATGTGGAAGGGATTCGTCTTCCCTGCGAAAAAAAGTGAATTAGCAACTGGGTACTAAGAAAAAACAGTAAATTGGCGAACTGAAGAAAATAAACAAAAAAAATAAAAAAACCTTTCGTGTTGATGGAATCTGCTGGATTGGCCGCGATGAGAGTTCTGGGTTTTGAACCGTCTCGCCTTGTTGTGACCCATTTTTATGATTTTTCCGGTAAACTGATCGGAGAATTAAAATCTTACTTCTGTGTTGCAAGTGGACTCTGTTTTGTTGGGAAATTATACGTTTGCTTTAGACGACGGATTTTGAATTATAAAACGACACCGTTGACATGCCTTCAGCCTTGTACTTTCTTTTAATATCAATTTTTTAAATTAATATCAAAAACATTTTTCATTTTTTTTTCACGATGTTTGGTTATTTATTATTTAGTTTATTTTACATATAAAAAAAATCAATTTTTAAAATTAAAATTTAAATTTTAAAATTTTAAATATTTAAAAACGACGTTATTTTATTTTCAAAATTATTCTTCATTTCTCTTCTAATAAATTGTGTTTAATAACTAAATAATAAAATTTTACTAAAAATTATAGTTATAAAAACTCTATTATTTAAAAACAATCTATTTAAAGAAATTATATTTGAAGAAGTTATACAAATGATTGAGACATACTTAATATTCTCATGCTTTTACTCTAATTTTAAATTATATTTTTAATTTAAATGTTTGATAAACATATACTTTTATCATTTACATAATATTTATAATCAAACAATCATTTTTTCATTTTACATTTAATTTAAACGTTTGATAAACGTATACTTTTATTATTTACATAATATTTATAATCGAACAATCATTTTTTTATTTTACATTTAATTTAAATGTTTGATATACATATACTTTAATTATTTACATAATATTTATAATCGAACAATCATTTTTTTTTTTACATTGGATATTTATGGTAGGTAACTATGCTGCTGATGCTTGAAACTTTTTTTTAAAAAAATAATTAAACTATTATTAATTATTCCTTAATCATTTATTTTTCCAATTTATCAATATTTTGTAATGGACTAATGGAAAGAACATTTCCCCCAAATGTCCATTTCATTTCAAGATTAATTCCAATAAACCAAACATCACCTATATGTACTACTATTAAATGATGGTATAGAACATCATTATTAATAACATCACATTTATTATGAAGTCAAATACATGACATGTATTAGTTCATTTAGTATAAATATATGTTATAAACCCATATGTATATTGCCATTTACATTATGTTAAAGTACTACAATTATTTAGAGCTTAACATTTTAACAAAAAATATTTGTTAATACTGATACATTCAACATTCTTTTCTTATCTCGAAACCTTGCTACAACTGCTGTAGCATAATGTAAAAAACTTGGGCAGAACTGTAATGAAAAAGTTTGAGGAATTGTATATCATAAGCCTAGACTCAGAAAGTTGGACCTGGATTTTGTAAACTAAAGGTGAGAGGAATATCTCCTGAATAGACAAATGAATACCCCCCTTATATTCTATCAAAAATTGATGACAAATTGCAAGTGTTGTAAACGATACAAGACTTACCATTAGGACTTGATAAATTACAAACAAACATCAAGTAAAGCTCAAAAAATGAACAGAGATCATAGAAACTGAAAATGCTAACACAAAAATGATAAATATCCCCTCGCCTCCGATCCACATCAGTGTCGTCAGCGATAGATTACCTTGACAGGATGTCCCGAGCCATCATCCACGTTGAAGTTATGGTATCGGCATTGCATGTATCGAAACTGAGATTACACGATTTCTACAAATGACAGCTAAGCCCCAGCTTCGTTGCTGAGCTGAAGAGTCATTTTTATGTTCATAGCAGCAAGCTCGGCTGCTAAGTATCTGAAAACGTAAGGCATCGCAACAGTTTCCATTCCTTTACTTGTCTGGCAAGCATGACAAGTGACTTTCTTGGGAGCTCTTGCTGGGGGTAGTCCGCCAATCTCTCGTATTGCTCGCCTTTGTGGCTGTATAAATGATGTTGTGAGAATGCTTCCGCAGAGGGAACACACGTCAGCAACATGATAATCAGAACACGTATGAAGCCTATCGTGCAACAAATATGCTGCTCCATGAGCAAGCATGGCGTCTCGTTCCATTTCTCCAAAACGGATACCTCCACCACGCTTTCTTCCTTTGATTGGCTGCCGGGTAATCTGGTCTGTCGTTCCAGTGGAGCGAACCTGCATAAGCCAAAAGAGTAAGAATATAAGCACGGGTAGTCAATTTCTTGGCTCACAAGACATTACAAAATTGTCAATGTATAGACAGCTGCATAACATTAAATGCATCATCTTCACAGTCTCATAACCAGAGAAACCTAGGTTTCAATTCCAAGGAAATTTTTAAGAGAAAGAAAAATAAAAAGTAAAATTTCTTACCTGAAATTTGTCCGAAACCATGTGCCGGAGCCGCTGATAATATACAGGCCCAATAAAAATTTCACATGTGAGTTCTGTTCCATAAACCCCACTGTACAATACCTCCACACCATGATAATTAAACCCACATGACTTCAACATTTCACCAAATTCATCAACTAGTGATTTTGATTCAGACTCGGTATCTCCATTAGTTTTCTTGATGGAATTTGCAAATGGAGTTGCATTCATAAATTTTCCATGTAAGCTACCTCCCTGCAACAACATAATTAAGCATTTTAGTAAGCATAATATGTAACTAATAATTCACTAAACATATATATAACATGTACACACACGGTGCACCCACTACTTCCTTTCATAAACTACTTTTTTTTTTCTCTTTCTCTCTAAAAAAAAAATAGAATAATATAATATAAACATCTAGCGTTTGAACATCATGAAATGATAAAATCAAGAGTTCATCATTCAGAAAGTATTACCTTAGCAGCGACAGACTCTAAAAGCATTGCAATTGTCATCCTTGAAGGAAATGCATGAGGATTGATAATCAGATCTGGGCGCATTCCCGTGACTCCAGAAAATGGCATATCAATATCAGGCCACAATTGGGAGCAAACACCTTTCTGGCCATGTCTGCTGCTAAATTTATCACCAATAATTGGGTTTCTGGTATGTCGAAAACGTATATTCACCTACAAGAAAGAAAAATATGAGCCCACAACATATGTCAAAGAAGCATATAAAATGAAAATTCATGACGACAAAAAATAATCCAATGTACAATGCTAAACAACCAATGACCTATAACCGTAAGTAAAACAGCAAAGTATCTCCAATTCCAACTAAATATGATCCCTAAATTTTAGATTTTGGACTTTTTAAAAAAAAAAAATCCACCTTGCTCAGATATAATTCCAGCTAGAGTAATAATTGATCATTCTCTAAAGAAAAACCAGACTCCAAACATAACCCTGACACTAAATCCATTTTAATAACTCAGAAGAACACCAATACAAAGGACAGATGTGATTTTGAGTCCTTAAGCCACGAACTGAAAATAGATCAATAGTAGCCCACCCGTTACATAACTAAACTCATCATTAGAAAGTGTATCTGATGGAAATTCGATTACTTGGGATTGATGAAATTAGATAACCTATGTTAACTGTTAGCCAAGGATGTTGCAAAAACTGGAAGTGTTCAATGATGGATACAATAGAGTGTATATCAAGATTTGGCAGCACAATAACAACGTAATGCATAAAAAAGAACGTCTTTAAATACATATTCCAGATAGACATTCACGTACCTTCTGAGGAAGATTCTTGCTGTTTTTCATATCGACAGCAACATAGTCAACAATGACAGGTTCAGAACCTTTTCGGCTATTGGTTTTCCATGAATTTGTTGTCTTATCATAAATGCTACAATAGGGTTCACCCGGATGTATAGTCTGTGTCAGTTATCAAACAATTCATCAACATAAATATGGATAAAAATAAAATTTAATCAAACTAGACAGATAAAAAGAATAAAGTATAAAGTATAAGTATAAAAGGCTAACCTGACCAACATATGGAAGTCCATCTGCATCAATCATAGAATGTATTGATTTATCATCTTTGTTTCGTCTAAACATTCTTTGGCCTCGATCTGACTTACTGCTATCCTCAGTTAAATCAATTGTTTCCGTCTGCTCAAAAAAAAAAAAAAAAAAGGGGGGTCATATAGGGGGACAACAATTGCTTCTTCAGTTATTCTTTTGGTACCATTACGGACATTGAAACAATATATGGCTTTTCTATCTAATGCATATGGGTCGTCTCCCTACAGATGGGTTTTAAGTATATTTTGGTGATCATTTTTTTTCCTCACAAGCATATATATATATATATAATCTTAAAAAGCTTATTCACATATAAAAAGACAAACCTGGTATATTTGTCCATGGCACATCCCACGCTCCACAGATGACTTATTCAAGATCATGGCATCCTCCATATCATACCTAGACGAAGACGAGCAATTAAATTCATGATATCAAAATCATAAAATGTGCGTATACTTCTCTAAAATCCTTACCCTGTGTACGCCAGCACTGCAACTATGGCATTTGTCCCAGTTGGATATTCATCTATGCTATATTTTGTATATGTACTTGTGCGAACAATGGGAGTTTGAGGAGTCTGCAAGTGCCCAAGAGCATATTTGTTACAACAAAGTAAATGGAGGAAAAAAGATAACCCACATTATGAAGATAAATTGATGTAATGGATGCAGATATAGATCCACTTAAATGAAATGGTTAGTCATATCAGTAAAAAGTTGTACCACTACGATTACACAGGAAGAGCAAGTATGTGAGTGGCAAAATTCTGGTACGAAAATAGAGACTTTTTGGCTCATCATCTGGTATCAGGAAATTTATTGGGTATAAGAGAAGATAATATTATCTCAAACTACAATCTGCCTTTCAATCATTAACTTCATATAAGGGGTGTCAAAAACATTCCTTGGGAGTTTTTTTAAGTAAAAAATCAAATTATCCATAATCTATATATAATTTGATTCTTCATTTTCCTAATTTTGGTTAGAATTATGGAACACATATATAAGGCAAATAAATAATGCCCAATTGATTTTTCTTTCCTTCCACACAAATGTCTTCTCCCCTTTGCTTCCTGCTTTTCTGGTTGGGGGTTCTATAATTTTGATTGAAGCATTGCACACAGATAAGGAAAAATAAGCAAAAGAGCTCTTTCAGAAGAGAAATAGAGAACCAAAAAAAATTAAAAAATTAAACCAGACCTGAAGATG
Source organism: Cedrela odorata (assembly GCA_035584115.1). NCBI lineage: Eukaryota > Viridiplantae > Streptophyta > Magnoliopsida > Sapindales > Meliaceae > Cedrela > Cedrela odorata. Next base: position 3,811,309 of record JAXCLQ010000014.1, read on the forward strand.
GTAAAGTTTCTGGTCTGCACGGTTTTTAAGTCCTTGTAAAGAGAAACCCATTGTTTGTTTTGCCATCTAAAACCAAAAATGAGAAAGGTAAACCATTAAACATCAAAGAAACAGATTGAATGGCAGTAAGTGCATTAATATGAACTATTACCAACACAGGAAATACCTGACACTGATACATATTGCGTGGACTTTGATTATGATCAGAATAAGGTGTTAGATTAGCAACCACACTGAGCATCCCAGTGGGATGAATTTCTTCATGAGTCGCGGGAAATTCATTACTTCTTCCACCATCTCCTCCATCAGGACAACTTATCTCCATAAAGACCTAACATGACAAACATATATATTAGAGGTCAATATCTGGCGTCTTATAGGCTACTGACAAAAAAAGAAAAAAGAAAGAATACTTGATAGATTTCAAAATTTATATCAGAATGTATTTATTTAGATTTGAAATGCATATATTCTGGATTCACCTGCTCAAATGGACCAATTAGTTCAATATTTTGACTTTCCTCTGGAGGGAGAGAAATATTTCTCACAGGACGAACAAATCTCGGAGGAGAAGTGAACAGATACAAGCCAGGATAAGGTCCACCCATGCTTAAAGGAACATATCCCACTTCTAGATCATCAGGAATCTGAAAAATCTTAAAAATGATAACAATGAAGTGGAGAAAGATAAAAGCAACTGAGATTGAATTAAACGTGACAATACCACTGAGGCAGATGAAACTTTCAATCTCCGTAAATGAGCAACAACTTTCTCAACTTCACTTGCAGGTACAGCACCAACAACACGGCCATCTAGAAGAACAGAGAGAACTGCAGGAGGACCAGATTTAACAAGCTTTGGTAATGACGGTATCATCCCAACCCCAACCAGAACACTGAGAATAGACGTTCTTATTTTTGAAAAATCTCTGATATTTCCTTGCGAATCATAGTATGATGTAACTCCTGAAATACATGAAATTACATTAAAAATAAATAAATGAATTAGTTAAAATGCCAATGAATACTGACAAAATAGATAAGCACAATCTTGCAGTGTCAATCAACAGCAAAAGACTGCTGTAAAGGTATTCAAGAGAAAAGAATCTTATTTCATTTGCTTAATCAGCTTTAGATTCCAATTTTAATGTGCAAAAAATGGCATCTGCAAACCAGGTTATGCATTATCCTACATCCCGAGCACTTGACATGTTTTTTGATAAGAGAAAAAAAAAATTAACAAGTACAAAAATGGACCAGAAATTCATCGAACCACCCATAAAGAACCTGATAAGTGCATCAAGTACTATACAGAAGCAACAAATATCAGAAGTTTCCAATAACATTTGGCATAAACCATGTAAGAAACCTACACAACCAAAAATTAGCAAGGTCTTTACTTAAGGTACTTGAGAACCCATACAGGGTGAGCTCAGATGCACATCAATTATTAAAAAACTGAACCTAGGGTTTCTTCATCATAAGACTTCTTGCCAACAATAGAGAGAATATTTTTGGGGGCAAAAGAAGAAGAGACCACCACTCAGATAAACTTCCCACCGACAGCAACAGATAGTTTATACAATCATAAAATTAGAGAAATAATAACAAAGAAATAAATGAACTTACGACAACTAGAAGTCATATGGTTCAGCAAACCGCATGGCTCCCCATCAGGTGTATGCACAGGGCAAAGGAAACCCCAAGATCTGTTACAATATACATTAGAAATCCAGTTTACAGTAGAGAAACAACAATATAAGTAGCTGTGCAAATTAGCAAGTAGATGCTTACTCAGGTAGCAATTTTCGCACACTAGTAGTACGAAGCCCAGCAAATGAAGCCCCTCGATGGACAGCCCGAAAAAATGAAATGAAACGTAAATAGTTAAGCCTCTCTGCCTGAACTGTGTAACCAGCCCTCTATGAAACAATAGAAAAACAAATTAATGATTACCCAAGAGTTAAACAGACAACACGCTGAGATTTAAGCAAATAAAGTACAAACTAAAGATCAGATAAAAGATGTGAAATTTTCTAGCCATCTCAATTATTCACTCCATATTTAGCTTGCTTAGAAATGAGCAAAACTTAACGAAATAACCAACTAAGGTGAACTATCCAAAAGATATGTTGCTAAACTGATGTATGAACACCAAAAGAATTAAAAATTATATATTTAATGTTAAATAATTACCTATAAGACACACATGCACTTTATTAAAACTATTTTTGGCACATGATATTATGAACGAACTGTTTCAAGATTATTTGTGCTTGAAGTCTCATCAAACTGAAGAAGAAACAAGGTGTGCAACTATTCTGACATGCAGAACTGCCATAGAACAGTATGAAGGAGAGAGAAAAAGTAAAACAGAGGGGAGAAACTTGACAAGTTAAAGTTGAAGCCTATATTCTTTATTCCAATAATCCGTCCTAGAACTAGATGAAGGCCCTATCTATAGCGACCGAAAACCTAATTGAAATTGGAATCCAAATGAACCTTAATTTCTCGAACAAGTATAAATAAATAAAAATTGATCCAACACAAATAAGGAGATTTATAACTCCTAAATAAATACAAAGCACCTATGAAGCTTTACGTCAAAAAGCAATGCTTAATTTGACAGGGAATATTTAACAATGCTAAGTGGAAGCAGAAGCAGTAGTAAACAGATTCAAAAAGATGTAGTTAATTACATCTAAAAAAAAAAAAAACATAAAATTTACAGAGGAGAAAAGGCAATGCCAAGAACAATTCCCTCAGTTCAAACATTTGAAATGAAAACTTAGGAGCTGATCACCAGTAAGTCAATACCTGTTGTAGATCTAGACCTGTTTGGGTTGCCAATCTTCCAGTTTTCAACATAGTCTCAACAGCCAAACTGATTTGCTTTGAAGGATTTTTCTCCATGACCTTCTTGATATGGGCTACTGCATTAACACAGAGAACAGTGGCTCTTCAGACTGAATAGAGAAAGATTAAAGGAAAAGCCAAGTTCAGCATAATGACCTCGCTCAATATCACAATCTTAACACAAAATGCATCATGAATTTTTTAAGAAATATAGTAATTTACTACAAAACTGGAAAAGCTGAATAAGCACAAAACTTTTAGGAAATAAAAAAGAAAGACAGAATAAGAACTCTTTGAAAGGACAAAAAATTAAAAAAACAATAACATATAACTTACAGCTGAAGAAGTCAAACTTTTTGCTATTCTTTTCTATCTCATCTTGAAGTAGCTTCCTCCCCTTCTGTAGCCAATCCTCCAGTTTTTCCTAGAGACCAAAATAACCAATGTATTAATACAAATAAATAACATACACCTACAGACAATAACTTTTTCTGCAAGGACATTATGATTCTCTCAGTTATGAAAATGTCCTGTAAGAATGTGCTTAGACATGCACTCATCCACACTTGACTCTTTCATTGTAGTAGAAGACAAGATTGAAGCATTGGACTGACAATAAAATCCATAGTTCTTCAACACTAAAAATCATGTAATATGGAAGAAAAATATTTGGTGCCGCATCAACATGAATGCAAGATTCAAATACCTTGCAGCAAAAAGAAATGATTAGGAAAATTTGACACATTATAGTTTCAAATATATAGCACTCACATGAAGAAACAAAAAGCTTAAATAGCACAAAATCTAAGTTATACTGAGGGTTAGGATGAGATTAATCAACAGCCTGAGTCTCCCTTCTTCAGAAAGATAAAACAAAATCCTTTCCAATCTATCCACATCAATAATTTTTGTTTGACATTTTTGCTTACTACAAATTTCCTTTTGGCAAGCACTAAACATTACTTTTGAATGTGTCCACTTTCAAGTTTCTACCTTAAGATAAACGGTAGTCAAGTGACCAGGAAGTAAAATTTCCTGATTCTGCAGGGAGTCTGGGTTGTCCGTCACAGAAGTATGATCCACAAGTGAGAAAAGTTTCTGCACCATAAAGCTAAAAGAAAGAAATCAAACATAAATCTAAATGTGAGAAATGATGTCCACTCTTTCAACCAAAGAAAGAAAAATAAGTGTTAGACATAACAAAAGCAAACAATTTGACACACACATAGAAAGTAACAAAATTTAACAAAAAAGAGAGGTTACAACTAACATGAGCAGATTGAACTTGTCATTATTGTCGTCGAGGTGAACAAAGATATAGTCCCTTAAAACAGTTTCAGCAACCTGCCAAAATGAATTTTTAAAAAAAGATGATAACAATCAATGGAAGTAAACAGATTTAGAAACCAATTTTCGCAAACTTAGGATCTTCCTACAAAAGTAAACATTTTCCTTCAACCAAGGTAGTAAAATAGTTAATAGAGTATATCTTACAGCATAGTGACTTTCTTTTTTGAGTCCATCCATAACAGGTTGGAAGTGCTCCCCTAAAATTGTAGATAAGGTACTTAGCAGACTGTCAGGTATAAAATTAAATAACAATTAAACAAGAAACATAGTAAGTACCAATATGCTGCAAACACTGAAGACGAGTAGAAAGAGACAAGTCTCGGACTTCAGCAAGAATAATTTTTACCCTTTCACTTACTAGCGGTGAGCCAACAGCTCCCTTTCCCTTATCATATGTTTCCCCATAGCAGGACGTCAAATGGTTAAAAATTTCAAGATCATTAGTGTCAACAAGGGCCTGATAACAGAAGCAAAGCACAAAAAAGAAAATGGATGAGTGCCAACTCGTTACAAAAGTAAAATGTGTGAAAATTATATGGTATCCCATTGAGAACTCATCCTCTTTTAAGAGGGAGAACAAAAAACAGAAAACAATATAACCCAAACAATTTACCATCCTTAATATAAATAGAGAAAAAAAACACAAATTTTAGAAAATAAGTCATTACATAATATTCCGTCAAGTATCAAGTCTATGCAGATGTGGCTTAGAACCACTATGGAACTTTTTAAAATTAACAAAGGCTGAAAAATAAAAAGAAGACCTAACAAAACTTCTAAAATTTCATATTCAAAATGCTTAGGAGAAACCCTTTTTACCCTCTTTAGTAAGTACCACTTAGGAGAGAAAAGTGAGAGAAATAGAAGAGTATGAAGGAGAGGGAAGGAAAAGATACGCCACATCACCAAACAAGAGCAGTTCTCATGCCATGCATCCAATGGATTGGAGCCTTCAAGTTAAAAATTTAGCAATTAACACAAACTTTTTCATGTCAAAACGATTTCTCCAGCAGGATATTCCAATTAGTTGCATACAAATATAAACCACAACATATTACAAAACACACCACAAGCATATTCTAGTAGATGGAAAGCCTACTCTATTTTATGGGTTCCACCAACGAATATCTAATCAGCTAGTGGAAAACAACTGCATCAAATAATAATGGAAGTTTTATGGATTAAGAAGCCAACCATGACAGAAACACTGTAACAAATCTCCAGAAAATGAAGGTATCTTCCAGAAGTAGCAGAAGTATAATTTTGGACATTTTTAACACATTCGCTCAATAATGTATAATGATACACCCAAAAAATAATAATGATAGTATCACATAATAAAATATTTCAAAGAACTAATTAGCAACACAACACCTTTAGAACAATGCCCACTGGAAGCAAGTATTCCTTTCCCTGTATCCTGAAAATAAATCAAAAAGTTATATTACGACACTTATGTAACCACAAGTAAGAAACTGCATCATTAAAAAACAAACTTCAACTGCTTACCAAAATCCAAGTCTTGCACTTCCATTACGAAGATAATACAATTTCACAGTTACAGAAGATTGATCTTTTCTTACACACCTAAACGGGGATAAAAAAGAACCACAACCACAGCATATTAATGATTTAACTAATTCAAAATATTCAAAAAGTGATAAGACGGAATAATAATCGACTTCAGAAAAAGAAGCTACAAGCACAAAAGCAACATCCTGTATACAGCATGCACTATTGTACACATTTCTGTATTGGGGATACCCAACTAGAAATTAAAAAATAAATGATATAGAAGCTGTATAAATATGATAAAATGAATAAGCCACAGAAGTTGAGAAAGTAGTGCTTCAAAAATTCCAGAAGCATCATGCAGTAGCCACAGCTTGGTTGATAAGATTGTACATACTCATGGCCCATTGGGTCTTAGTTTCAAGCTTGGTTTGTGCTATTGAGATGTTAGTATGGTCTTAAAATTCAAATTTAAAGTTTTATGCAACAACTAAATCAGGATAAGAACAAATCAAAACTTTACGTGAAAATGTATTTCCATAAGGAGAATATAGGAAAAGAACCTTATAACAACTGCTTTATCAGTATATCCTTCCCGCCGTTCACGAAAAGAACTCCGCTCCATACTCATTGGCTGAAATAGGAAATACAGATTCAAACAAGCAACATCCATAAAAAGAAAAACTTCCTCTACTCTAGCTGCATGAATAGTCGCAATGTTTTTAATGATCAAATTCTGATTCAGCTGTTGAGATCTTAACCCAAGATTCCAATCTTTAATCATAAAAAAATATGTATAAAACAAAAGGCTCACTTACATAGTTTTGCTTCGGCAGTATTACTGGTCGAAAAACTCTCTCAAGTCCATTCAGAATGAAGTAACTATATAACATTAAAACTTGAATAGATTAAATGGAACATGTAGTTAACTAAGAAACATTCAAAAATTAAAAAGAAAAAAAAGTAAAGAAGAAAAATTCAGATGTCTAATCCATAAAATTTGACACCTCAAAGACCATAATTATGCAAAATGCCAAGATAGCCTGAAAACCAATGCAGAACAGAATGATTTGATTCAATGCATGAGTTGTACAAAAAAGGATAGATTTACGTTAACCTTTTATCATACCCTTTATCACATACTGATAACATTCGACTAGGAATGTCCCAATGACCATAGATACATTCTTTATGTGCACTACATTAATGTACAAATCATAATTTCCAATGTAATCACACAACTATATTTATATCAAGTCACAACAAAATAATGCAAGCAATTCCTGACTAGTATCATATAGTTGCTTCTACTATGTGCTTTAAAACCTTCCATTCAAGCATCTTATAAAAATTAATGCTTTCATGAATGAAGATTTCAAAATAAATTATCTTCAAAATTACTATCAAAATAGTCCAATAAGATCAAAACTGATTCCATGATCAAACAAGGATATAAATATCAGAATTAGCAAAGATATGGACTCACTTACCCACCCATTTCTGCAGCTTCCTCTTTGAGAGATTTCAATTTTTGGGAATCAACATCTCGTAAATGACAGCGTTTTGACTGCATATAGTATTCAACTTATAAATTGCACGGCGACACACAAGAATAATAATCGTGTAGGTGATTAATACCCAGCTAAATTAAATAAAGTGATGGTCTATGCAGATAATAATCAAGCACTTAACTGCCATTTTTATTACTTATTTCCCACCAAGCATCCTAAATGGTTGATGAACCAAACCTTAAAGACTAAGCCATGCAAATATGTGTATCATATAGTAACATATTTCTATTTGTACCGATATTCTTACGAATAATAAGATCCAGATTCACAAACAAATGATACCAGACAAATTTCAAAAAGTATAGGAAAAAAGGAGAAAGATGAGTCAACCAGGGACAGCCAATAACACAAGCATTGTTAAAAGATACGGCAAACACATAATTCTTAATGTTGACCTCACACCATGTATGGTACAATGATGAACTGATTCTTCAAAGCAAAGTATTGGGCCACTCTATTGTCATCAACCAAGGCAGTGCTAGCTGTCCTCTGAGACATACTAACGATGTAGCCATAAACAGATTAGAGAGAAAATGTTCTCTCTAGACAATAAAGACAAAATAGAAAATGATTATCCTTTTACTCTTTTCTTTTCTTTTTGGTAATTAACAGAAGATGAAAATATTTATATAACTATGAAAGAAATGTACAGAGTGAGGGGACTAAAAGTCCCAAAAGAAAGGACATCTGAGAATTACTTCACTATGGACTCCATAGTGAAGTATATGTTTTTCCGAATTTAGTAAAAAGTTAGGTGCCGCTCTCACATCTTTTCTTTCTCATCAAAATTCTCAGCTTTCAGGTCTCATGATTTTCTATAAATCTTATTCCTGACATATCAGATTCCTTCTCCTATACCCTTCCACCAAACCTCATAATTCACTTTCTTATTTCATAATATCACAAAAATCTTTATGGTCTCTCCCTTTCTTGCTAAAATTACTAGTCATTCAGGGTTCGCAATATCTGTCCTAATTATCTTATTGTCAACAAAATCAGATTCTATCACCCGCAATACTTCCCCTAAACCACATCTTAGCAGAAGAGAGAGCCTTAGGCAACCTCTTTAGCTAGAAATTTCTAGGCTGCCTTTTATCACATACACATTTAAAAATAAAAATAAAAAATAAGATTTTTCAGTAAGCACAAAACTAAATTTAGACTAGGAGTATACAACGAAAGCATTTAACAAGAGAAAATTAAATAGCAAACTAACAGCATAAAGGATCACATAACTCAGAGATTAAAGAAAACCAAAAAAAAAAACTGAGAGAGAAAAATATAATTCTTCAAAAGCTTGATTCAATGCATATACCGGCTTTTTCTCAAAGGTCCAATTGTTTCACTCCAACCAAATAGCCCATATAAGCCAATAAGGAACTACAGTCCAACCTATGCAGGATCAATCCATTCATCCATTGCCACTCCAATTGTTCATAAAATATGTTACTATGAAGAAACATATAGCTCATATAATGCCAGATTTATTTCCTAGCAAAGATCGTTTACCCTACTAAATTTTGCTTCCATGGACAATATTTTATCTTGTCTAACACTAGAAATCATAACCTCCTTACCCTCAACAATATTAAAGCAACCCAAATAAAACATAGAAGATACTACTCCTCTAGCCATATAGTTCCCATGGGAACCCTTGTCCTATTGCCTATAAAAATATGACTAAGATAATCATCCAATGATGTACTAATTTATTCTTTGACAATCTTATCCATGTAATAACCTCACCTTAGTTGCAGTCCAATCACCTTTCCCTTGTCCCGTAATTCCTTCTCATTGACAGATCCTAACAAAAAAATTGTCTTGTTTAAGGCATTTTGACCATGTAACATACATTTATCTTCTTCATATATTTTGTTTCTAGTCTTCATTGATTCTGTGAATTTTAAATTTACTTTATTTTCTTTTCTCTTCTTTTTCCAATTATAACAGTCATTTTCTCTCTCGTATAATTCTTGTGAGTGCCCTTGGCATCATTAATTTTATTTTGTAAAAGAAAAGGCTTTGGGAGGACAATAGACCCAGAACCTCCTATAAAGATCTAAACATAAGTTCAATAACACTATTCAGTCCAAAGTGCATCTTTGTTCTTTAAAATCATGGAGATAATGACAGAAATAAGCACTTGACATTACCCTTGATATATCTTGAACAATCTCGTTCAGCAATTATATCAGAATGCAAAAGTAGATGATCAAGAATTCAGGACTCAAATAGACTCACCCAAAGCCGTCATTGCCTTCAGTCTATATAGCCTACCCAAACCAATCATTCACTCACGTCCCATAGTTCTTGTCATTTGAAAACTCACGCGCAAAATAATTCAGTTCGGATTGACCATCCCCAACATGAGTGTTGAGCACTTGCTCATGATAAACTATCATCTTTAAACGTATTGTTAAAAAATAATGATAATGATGATTATAACATTAACTTCTGAAATATCACTAAGCTTATCTCATTTATATACAAGTAAAAATACCATTTTCTTCATATTATGGCAAAATACAACCCATAAAAAAAACTTCAAAACAGGAAGCAAGAGCATGTACCTTTAACATTATTGGAAATTGGCCAAAATTAAATCTCTCTCTTACAACAAGAGAACCGGCATCAAGATATTGAAACTCAACATCTGCCATCAACTTTCCAGTATATGAAATTTTAGCCTGACGACACTGTTTCCAAAAGAAAATACAAACCATCAATTTACTACATATAATGAAAGCCAAAAAAAGAATATAATTTATTTTAGAGAGAATGATTTTCTTTACTTCAAAAGGAAGCAATGCATCACGCAATGCCTTCGAGCCTTGTTCCTTTTGAGGCGGAAATATTTCAGGATTACCCACTGAGAGTAAAATAATAGTCAAGGAAAAACGAAGAAAAATAAAACATAGAACAGCCACAACAATGAAGTAATGATGAATTTGTCGGTTATGTATAAAGCTCTTTCAAAAGAGATTTTCACTAGAGCATTTAAGAAGTGCTTTACCAACAACTATTTCAAACTGCTTTCTTTCAAAGACAGTTTAACTTGCCCAGCCGAAAACAAACAGAATTGCTAATGCTTTTCAGAGAAAAAGTTTCAAAAGCGATTTTCACTTAAGCATTTAAAAAGTCCTTTGTTCAGCCGAAACCTATATAGTGCTTTTCCAGCAGAAGAATTGAAATTAAGAAGCTAATTTCAGATAACAACAAGCGCTAAAGCACTTTGTGAGAAATAAAACGCGTGCTAACGCACTTTCAAAAGCGATTTTTCGCAAAGTGCTTGTCCTGCCAATCACAAACAAACGCTTTTTCATTAGAACTTCAGAATAAAAAAAATAAAAATAAAAAAACAAACGAATGAATCAAAAAGGATATTTTTAAGTCTCTTATTGGTGAAGGAATCATGGACAATGACAGGCTTCACGCGGTCGAACATTTCATTCAATCCTTCTTCCAACATATAATCGAACGACTCTATGTGGTGTCTCACAAGCTGCCGTAGCGGCTCGAAATCCTCCACCGATTTCTTCTTCCTCGCCATTTTCTTCACCTTGTCTTTTGCTCCCTCTATGTCTGCTTCAGAGAGGAGTTGCCTGTTTCGGATGGGGAAGGGTTTTTGCAGAGGTTTATGCGTAAACGAGAGCGTTTTATATGTACGTTGTGTTGGAGACTTCTAACTGTTTTAGGGTTGTGGGTTTTGCCTTAAAAACTTATAATTATATGTTATTTAATTATTTAATTATTAGTTTTATTATATAATTAATTAATTAATTAAACAGATTACCATATAATTTTGTTATTTTATAAATAACTAATAAATAATTAATTTATACTTTCATATATAAATTTAGTAATCCACATTATATAAAATATAAATAAAATTAGATAATAATATTCCGATCCTTGATGTTGTACATTTTCTACAACAAGGATATAAGTTTTTAATTCATATCAAATAGGTCCTATTTGTGTGAAAATAACCCAATGACTCCTAGTATTAAGTTAATTTTAACTTACAGCTTTATAATTGACAAAAATCAAATAAGCTCCGAATTTTAATAATTCATCAATACACCCCCACATTGTTACATATTGCCGTTAAACATAACTATAAACTATAATTAACTAGTAAAATTACGTTTTTCTCTTCAATTAATAGTGTTAAAAGATAAAAATATCATAAAAACATAAAATCAAATATTTTATTTTAAAATTAAGTTTACTTCTCATCTTTTTTTCCTATGTCTTTCTTATTCTGTATCTCTTTTCTTTTGTTTGTCGCATGTGTCTCTAAATTGACCTTTGTGCGAACACAAAAGAAGGTGTGATTGTCACTTGGCATTCCAAATTTATTTATATAGTTCTTAATTTTTTTTTTGAAATTTAATTTACATCTGTAATGTAATATCCTATCTTATTTTACAAAAAAATATTAATATAAATTGATTGATGTAATAACATTTTATTAAATCGAAATTATTACTATATTATTTGGCATTTGATAGTGAAAATGATATATTATAATTAAGTTTGAAAGAAAGAAAAAAAGAGAAAAATAAGAAAGAGATTTTTTTATTTATTAATTTGATTGAGTACGAATATAATTTTGTGTTTGAATTAATTAATTATATTGATAACATTTAATGGCATGTGGTCGTATTAATAATTTATAAAAATTTGAGAGGTTAGTTGATGTTTGTCAATAAACGAGAGGGTAAATTGAAATTAATAAAGTAAAATTTTCATCACACATCAGAAGGGACCCTATTTGATACTAATAAGGAAACTATGCGTTTACATGATAAATAAAACATATTAGGGACCTGAATTTTTTACCAAAAATAAAATAACAATCTTTTTATTAAAAAATTTTGATTTTTTTTTTTGTTGATAAAATAACCTATTTCTCAAGTCTATACTTATTTATAGTTAGAGATATAAATAAAAATTAATTTCAGTCAAAATATTAATTTCTTAGACAAAATTACCCTTTATACAATGTTTGACTTAAAACCTTTATCAAATATCGAGAATCTCGATATTTGGCAAAAAAATATCAATCAAACGTTGAGAATTTAAATATTTGATATAAATTTTTGTAAAAAGTTGAGATTTTAAATATTTGATAAAATTTTTTTATCAAATGTCGAAAATATCGATATATGATAGAAATTCTTGACCAAATATTGAAAATCAAAATATTTAAAATGTCGAGATTGTTGATATTTAATAAAAATTCTTAACCAAATATTGAGATTTTTGATATTTAATAAAAAAATTATTGATCAAATGTCGAGATTCTTAATATTTAATAGATAATTTTTACTAAACGTTGAGATTCTCAATATTTGATAAAAGTTATAAGTCAATTATCATATAAATAGTATTTTTAATACAAAAATTAATATTTTAGCATAGAATAAATTTTATTTCTATTATGGCCATAAATAAATATGGACTTGTAAAATGGGCTAGATTATAAAAAAAAACCCAAAAAAATTCGAAAATTTATTATAATTTAAAATCCATTATCAGTCAAATATATGCTTTGTAATTGAGAGTATTCGCGTCAGCTCCGGCGACAGCCCGATCGTCAGCTTCTTAGCGTGCAGGCGAAACGCAGCGTTTCGGTTGTCAAACAAATAGCTCAGAACAATATTCTCTCTTCGCTCAGTTACTCACAAACACATTCGCCGCACCGAATTCTGATCTCTTGCAGATTCGTTAGCACCATGTTACGAAGGTAATTTAACAATTTAAATGGTATTTTTAGGGTTTTTATTGTCTTTTTTTGTGAATTTTGTAATAAAAAAATTAATTCAATCATTGCATATTCTGACTGCGAAAACAATTCTCAGGAGCGGCTAAGCATTTCATGTTTTTGGTTTTGATTGATAATTTCACTGTGGGTTTCATGTGAATGTTATTTTTCTTAGCTTAATTTTCATTGATGCTGTTTTTCAGGTCAATTTTAGAATTATCATCGCGTCGGAGGATCCCTAGGCAAATTGCAGCTCAGGCGAGTATTACGGTTTCACTACTGTGTCATTTGATATAACTAGATTGTGTTTCTTGAATTTTTGCTTTCAATTTTATGTTATTCATCATTTTCCTCTTAGAAAAAAAAAGTCATGCAAGTTTAACATATGGTGAGCTCAGCAGTGCTTTGTGGTGCTTTTGTCGAAGCAGTTTGGCACTTGTGCTTGGTGGTGCTTCCTACAGAAGTATCTAGCACGCAACTGCTCCTTTAAGAAAGAATCTGAGTGTTTTTTTTTTTTTTTGGTTCTGAAAGGTGTTATTAGAAAATAGGCAAGGATAGTAAATATGGGAAGTGTATGTTCCGCGGTGTTTGTATTTTTGATTGATATAGTAATATAGCTCACTCATTTTCAATATTTTTATTATTCTCATTGTTCTAATTGTGGTGGTGCAGTCTTTATGTAAATCGGTAATGCTTTTTTGTATTGCCTCTTGCAAACATATAAGAGATGATCCTTATTTGCTTATGGTTGACACAAATGCAGCAGGTTCCTTCACTTATTTCTTCAAGAAAGGAATTTTCAACTCTGTCCCAGCATAATGCGACCCCAAAACCTGGTCCCACAGGCAATCCACCTGAATCAGAAGGTAACTTTTCAAAAGTTGTTGTTGGAACCGCTGTTGTTGCTGGTGCTGGACTATTAGCGTTTCAGACTGGGTATTTGGATCAATATATTGGTAAAGGAAAAGAAAAACTTGATTCTCTTGATTCAACTAAGTTTAGTGAAGATCAGATTGCTGTGATAAACAATCAGCATTTGGCAGAGCCCACAGTTTCTTCCCACAGTGAAGAAGAGCCTAACACATCAAGTTCCATTGTGGAGCAAGCTGTGCAGAATATTGAGAGTGATAAAGATATTCCTCAGGCTGAAGCTTTAAGCAAAATGCCAGTTGAAGATCAGACTCATTTGCAAGATAAAGCAGAATTGACACTGGAAGATCGTGCAATACCAGTAAAGGAGAACGATATTGCAGAAAATTCAAATAAAAGCCTGGCATCTGATGAAAAAAGTGCAAGTCCTCCAATATCATCTGAAGGAAGTGTTGAGATGGAAAACTCAGAGTCAAAAACTAGCAAGAAATCTGATGAGGAAGTTCAAGGCACGGGAGCACTTAGCCAGGCTAGTGTAGTTCCTGAAAAAGACGAGCAGAAAACATTGCAACAAGAGCACATTGTCACAGAAGAGAAATCTGAGGTCCCCATAGATTTTTCTTTATGAATTTATCTTTTGCAAATGCAAAGCCAGCAGTCGTAGTAGATATAATAAAATTGATGGTGATGGTGATGGCGACAATTTTTTTTTCCCTTCATTATCATTTATAGTTCTTTTCTACTTGTACATCCCTGATCTAAATTTTTTTTATAATGCCTATTTTGTTTTATTGGTTATAAGATGAAGCTGATTCTAGTGTGCTTTTATTGCAGGATGCTTTGGGCAAAGGTGCACAATCACTAGATTCTCTCCTTGAGGCATATCATTTAAGGGATAAAACTGATGAGGGCATTGAAGATAAAACAACAGAGGTTTCTGATGAACTT
>JAXCLQ010000014.1:3827795-3852949 GCA_035584115.1 Cedrela odorata
TTATTTTCTCAGCAAAGCCAGAAAGATTTTTTTTTTTAAATTAATCTTGAGCGAACTAAACCCTAATTTCATCACAAATATTTAAATATCCAACAAAATTATACAATGAAAATTGTTAAAAAGAACAAAAAAAAAACCCTATAATTTAACAAAGTAAGGAAAAACAAAACCCTAGTTCACAATACAAACAAAAAAACAAGAATTTTTTTTAAAAAAAAAAAAAAACCCAAATCAAACCCATTAATGCAGAGACAGAAAGATAACTTACAGAGATATAATTCTTGCTTGGTGGCCTGAAATGACGAAAAGATACGAGAATATGTGAAACCCTAATTTTCACCACACAAAACCAACCATTAGAGAACACAACAAGAGCAAACAAAGTATCAACAAAACCTAACCTAACCCAGATAAAGGAAGCTATCAGAGCTGCCAAAGCAAAGAAAAACCCCTCAATTATACTTCAACAGCGTGCCGTTTTATATTTTCCCTGAAAACAAAGGAAAAAAATTGTCGAAAACAGAGAAAACAAAGAGAAACAAAGAAGAGTTAATAAACGAAAAGATTTCGAGCGACGAAAATGGAAAATGGGTTTATTTTAGATTTTTATTTTAAAATTTGATTTTTGAGGGAATTTTTGGTTTTAGGGGTTTTTTTTTTTTCTTGGTTTTGTTTCGTTCTTAGTTTTCGAGTAGTGTTTGAAGATATCGAAGAAAGGAGACATGAAAAGAGCAGAAAGAGGGCAGTACAAGAAATTTAATGATTTTTTATTGAATTCCGAAAATGCCCTTACCAGTACTGCTGGTGGTGGTCATTTCGTTAATCTCACACGATTGTGGACGAAACGTTTTCGCTTTTAGGAAGTTTCTAGACGAAACGTTCTTGTCTTATCAAAAAATTCACTGCTATGAATTTAAGATTTTAAATTTTGTATTTATAAATTAGAGTTCAATTGTCTTAATTACATCATGTTATCCAACTATATTTAGAGGCTTTTACCAATATGTCCCTAATTTAATTAAAATAAAAACAAATTAAATAAAATACTGTAATTTGTTTTAGAAACATAATAATCCTTTAAACCTTTCAATATTCTTCTTTTTTTTTAATAAATTTACTAAAATAAGGTAATATTACTAACAAAGTTAAATAATTAGACAAATTTAAGATAGATTGTGTGAATTTATTTGTTAATTTAATAAATTACAAAATAAATTATGAACATCTCTCAAACTCGTGTTGTAATCCTAACTCTTTCGTTACAATTTTTAAAATTCAGTAACATTTTTTTACATACCAAACAAACAAAAATGCAACGAAAGAGTATGCTGATGTACCATA
Source organism: Cedrela odorata (assembly GCA_035584115.1). Taxonomy (NCBI): domain Eukaryota; kingdom Viridiplantae; phylum Streptophyta; class Magnoliopsida; order Sapindales; family Meliaceae; genus Cedrela; species Cedrela odorata. The sequence continues at coordinate 3,829,137 of JAXCLQ010000014.1, forward strand.
ACTCTACTTCACTGCCCACTACTTACATAATCAACTATTATTAAAGAACAAATAACATTAAGCAATGAAATTAATAATGTGACAAGCTGCAAACAAAATGTTAGAAAATTATAACATGTTTTCTTTAATTTTTGCACATGTTTTATGTCATATCATTCGTCATTTTAGCATGCATTTCAGTATCAATACCAAACAAGCCTTACAACTCGTATAAATAAACTAGGAATACATTTTTAACTTTCTAATAGTCCTCTAATAAAAACTACATGCTATTTAATCTCTATCTTAATTTAAAAGAAAGAACAAAAAAAAAAAAAATTGTTATTGACAGACAGAAACTCTTGATCTACTGCTTATGAATACAACATGTTAAGAGCAAAAACATATATATGCCACAAAGAAAGTCGTATTTCCTGGGCATTTTTAGAGGAGTCCTTGAACATCACATGGATAAGATACAGGCTTCTTTTTCTCTCCATGTAATTGTGAGTGTATATTTTTTTGCTCGCTTTCTTCATCACTTTCCTGCAAGTTCAAATGATTCATATTTTTTTCGAGTGGGGGAAGCCCATCTTCAGAGTCGTTAGAAGAGTCTTCATCTTCATTGGTTTCGGCTCCTATGGCAGTAGAGTACAGACTTATAATTATTTCACACTGAATCTATTCATCTTAAATTTACTTGTATTCTCGTAAATTTTCTTGAAAATGACCATAATAGTTACCTTCTACATCCGAAGGAGCCTTTGGAACCTGAGTTTGTTGGGAAAGCCAGACGTTTTGAACTGAAATAATAGCGGCGCTGTTCTCACATTCGGAATATGCCTTCAGCAGTTCTCTGCATTGATTGGATATGCCATAAGTCTATTATCTACATAGAGAAAAATGGAAAAGAACAAAACACAGAAGTAGAAAAATGGAAAGCCACATCAAACTGAAAACAATTTTGGAAGTGAATGCCAAACTCCATTAGGCCATTTTCATGTTTCCTCAATTCAGAAACTGTGATTTTATACTTCTCAAACCACATTAAAAAAAAAAAAAAAAAAACCTGTTGAGGGAAAGGAATGCATGACCCCACTTGAACTTGCCCAGCAATAAATTTGCAGTTTCCTCTTCCCCACTGTTGAAACATATATTAAATGAGAAAACATAACAGATTCTCAGCCAATAATCTCAGCATACATCCACAAGAGGCCAAAGCAATACTAGAAGTCTAAAACAACGATCACCAAAGAATTCTTTGGTAAATAAGCCAACAACATACAAAGTAGAAATATGGCCAAAATAAAAGTGTAACATTCATCTGCAGTAAAGTTGAGAAATTAATTCATAAAAAGATAATGATAAAGTTGAGAAATGAATTCATAAAACAGAAAATGATTTGGAATTGGTTTGACTTGAAAAATAATAAGCATGTAATGATCATTCAAGACGTTATGAATTACTATTTGCAAGCATGACAATCCATATCATCAGAAAAAAAAGCTATAACAACACTCAGAGAGCTTGAACCTAATGATCAAAAGAATTGTCAGGTATTAAATTTACAACATAAGCACATAAAGAATACTGTTTCAAACAAAATTTTGTTACCATATTATTAAAGCTGCAGATAATGCCTCCACACAAGAGAGCTCACAAGGTCGACCGTAATTTACTGGATTCGCAGCTACCAGCCACGGTACTGCAATTCCAAATGCTTAATCAAAATCTTGGAGACAGCAATTTTAAGCGAATAGGAAACGATTATTCAATGGGATTAGAGAAAAAATTTGTAACACGTTGACATGCTCATCACAGCAACTTGGAAGGATCCAAGAGTAAATATGTTACAACATGCATAACCGGAGGAATAAAATTTGTGCCATAAGTTACTAACTAGGCCAAATATCTGCATCTCAGACAAAATGTGTACGTGCTTAAACAAAATGCTTATTTGAAGGCCTGCATATATTAAGGTACTTCTAATCAGTATGTATGTTTTGTGGAGTTGGAGATCATACAAAGTCGAGGAGCAGCACAACGCAACTTCACAAATGGTACATCCCCCAAGCGTGCCCAAGAGCAATCTACAACAGCTAGCCCTTTCCTCTTTATCAAGCTGTAATCTTCTTTTGAGACACAGTGAGTCCCAACTGGACTGCCAAAGGAAATACACCACAGATGGCTAGATGAATATGTAAACACACATGCAATCACAAGTATAGTGACAAAGAACTCTCATATGATCTATGAGCAACTGTTTGGTATAAGGAATAGGAGTTGCTCCAACAGTTTACATTGTTCACATCATCTGCCCGGCACACAATTGAAATAACCAATCATTTGCCAAATAAGATCCAGAAACCAACCCAAATGGTGCACTATGGACAACATTAGTGGATGATAACCACACAAAAAGACAAGGATAGAACTATTTTAACAGAAGAGAAGTTATTTTTTCCTCTTTTCATTAAGATTTTACAAAACACCGAACTGATGTTTAAAATCAACATGGATCACAATATTGTTGCTAATATATGGGAGATGACATTGTTAGAGAGGAAGAGCTGGACCAGACACTTGATGCTGTAAAGATAAAAGAGAAGTTGTAAGTACCTTAAAACAATTCCTCCAAATCCATTACTCACTCGTAACTCCTGCATTTAATAGTTAAATAATCTAAATTAACAACATTTGAAAATGTCTATGTTGCATGCTTGAAGGAATAAAATCCAAAAAGTAAAGTTATATTGAGTTAGTAAATGGTATATAAGAAGCTATCGAAGTAATTTCACTTAACACAAATAATCAATTCTGTTTCCAAGTAAATTATTTAAGAAATTGTATTACAAAAGCAAATAATGCAGTAAACTGAGTTTACTTAAAACTCTCCAAAATTTGAATTTTTTTTTTTTTTTACTGCCAAGTTAAAGTCTCCGTTAATTAAAGCAATGAATATATCATGGCAGAACACAAGCCCGTTCTTGCAACTGGTACACAATATAGACAACCAAACCATAATTGAGAGGAAAAACAATTTAGCAGATACTTTCTTTCAAGAAGCCAAATCTCAAAAGTTTGCGCCCGGTGCATCTCTTTGCATCACATTGTCCAAAATCCTAAACCAAAAACGAAGAAAACCAATTAAATCCGCTCTCACATTTAAAAAGCAAAATCTCATAGAATCCTCAAGAACGGTTAATATTGCATACCCACATCGCAAGCTGAACTTTGGGTACTTGTGGATCATCTTCAGGAGCTGAAAATACCAAAAAACAAAAAAATAAAATCTTGTTAGCCGCCAAAACTAAAAAAAAAAAACCAATATCACAGTGGCATTATATCTGGCGTCCAATAATTACAACAAATAACAATTTACGGAGACGACACCAAAAACAAACAACTAACTATGCTATGGAATTAATACCTTGTTCATGTGGAAGAGATTCGTCTTCCCTGCAAAAAGAAGTAAATTAGCAAACTGAGTAACAGTGAATTGGCGAGCTGAAGAAAAAAAAAACCTTTCGTGTTGATAGAATCTGCTGGATTGGCCGCGATGAGAGTGATGGGTTTTGAACCGTCTCGGCTTGTTGTGACCCATTTTTATGATTTTCCCGCTGAACCGATCGGAGAATTAAAATCTTTACTTCTTTGTTGGAAGCGGAGAACTCTGTTTTGTTGCGAATTTATATGTTTGCCTTTCGACGACGGATTTAGAATTATAAAACGGCACCGTTTATATGGTTTCTGGCTTCTGCCTTCGGGTTTTCAGTTATTTTTTTTTCTTTATTTTTAATATTTTTTTATGGCATTTTGTCAGATACCTCCCCTTATATTTGTGCTAATTTTATTTATAAAAAATTTGGTGAAATGATACACTTAACTCCATTCTTACTGTAAATTGACTAATTAAAAAATAAATATACTTTTAATTTATTTATTTTTATAAGTAAAATTTTAATTTACTTATCTTTATTAAATTTTTAGAATTTATTACATATACTTTCTAAAACAAAAAAAATAATATTTTATTAATTTTTTAATAATATATATATTAATTCTCTAATAAATTATTTTATAATTATTTATTACTCCATATAAAATTTATAATTTATATTAAAAAAATAATTTTATTATAAAAATATTCAAATGATATTAATTAATAATAATATTAAAATATTCTAATTTTTATTATTTAGAATATTTTTATACAACAATAACTGCATTGTAAAATTTTAGAAATTTAATATAAATTATTTTTTAAAATATTATGATAATATATTAATAATATTTATTTTAAGTTAATTAAAAATTTAGAATATAAATTAGTACTTAATATAAATAAATTAAAAATAAAAAATTAAATAAAAATGAGTAAATTAGGATTTTACTTATAAATAATAAATAAATTAGAAATATATTTATCTTGTAGTTAGCAAACTTATTATCAAAGAGGAAGTAAGTGTGTATTTTCATAAAATTTGCCACAAAATAAAATTATCACAAATTTTAGAGTAAGTAACTGACAAAACCTCTTCCTTTTATTAATATCAAAATATTTTTTTTATTTCTTAACAATGTTTGGTTATTTATTAAGGGAGTTCATGAAATATGAAAATATTTTTTTACTGATAAAATTTTTATTTTTTTAAAATTTTATTAAAAAGTTAATTTTTTGAAAATAAATTTATTTTATTTTAAAGTTATACTTTCATTTTTCTTAAAATTAAATTTGATGAAATTATATCAAACAATTAAGACATGATTCGTATTTTCATGCTTTTCCTTTAAATTTAAAATATATTTTTAATTTAAATATTTAATTTTACTTCATAAATAATATTTACATAACATTTATAACCCATCAATTCATCTTTGTTTTTTTTTTTTATATAAAAAATTTGCATTGATCAATCATCTTTTATTTATTTATTTTTAAATTTTGCATTGGACGGATGCTTGAAACTCTCTTTTGTTAAATAATTAATCTTTTTTTATAAATTATTCCTTAATTTGAAGATTAATTCCAATAAACCGAACCTTGCCCATATTCATTATTTAATAACATATCATCTATTATGAAGTTAAATACATGTATTAACTCATATAGTACAAAAATATGGTATAATCACTACAATTTATTCTTATTTTAATTAATTTACTACAATTCCTAATTATTTATTTTTAATTACAACTCTCAAACTTTTGGCTGCAATTCTTAATTTCACGTTACATTTCTCAAGTCTGTTAAAAGGGATACCCTTTTCTCTTCTATCAAAATTTGACAAACGATACAAGACTTGCAATTAGGAATTGATAAATTACAAACAAACATCAAGTAAATGAAAATTAGGCCCCCGCTTCGTTGCTGAGCTGAAGAGTCATTTTTATGTTCATAGCAGCAAGCTCGGCAGCTAAGTATCTGAAAACGTAAGGCATCGCAATAGTTTCCATTCCTTTACTTGTCTGGCAAGCGTGACACGTGACTTTCTTGGGAGCTCTCGCAGGGGTAAGCCCGCCAATCTCTCGTATTGCTCACCTTTGTGGCTGTATAAATGATGTTGTGAGAATACTTCCGCAGAGGGAACACACGTCAGCAACGCGATAATCGGAACATGTATGAAGCCTATCGTGCAACAAATATGCTGCTCCATGAGCAAGCATGGCATCTCGTTCCATTTCTCCAAAACGGATACCTCCACCACGCTTTCTTCCTTTGATTGGCTGCCGGGTAATCTGGTCTGTCGTTCCAGTGGAGCGAACCTGCATAAGCCAACAAGCAAGAGCAAGAATATAAGTATGGGTAGTCACAATTTCTTGGCCTACAAGACATTACAAAATTGTCAATGTATAAACAACAGCATAACATTAAATACATCATCTTTGCAGTCTCATAACCTCGGTCACAATTTCAAGGAAATTGTTTTTAAGAGGACACGAAAAAAAAAAAAAAAAAAAAAACTTCTTACCTGAAATTTGTCTGAAACCATGTGCCAGAGCCGCTGATAATATACAGGCCCAATAAAAATTTCACATGTGAGTTCTGTTCCATAAACCCCACTGTACAATACTTCCATACCATGGTAATTAAACCCACATGACTTCCAACATTTCACCAAATTCATTATCTAGGGATTTTGATTCAGACTCGGTATCTCCATTAGTTTTCTTGACGGAATTTGCAAACGGTGTAGCATCCATAAATTTTCCATGTAAGCTACCTACCTGCAACAACATAATTAGCATTTTGCTAAGCATAATATGTACCTAATAATTCACTAAACGTATATATAACATGAACACGCATGTGGTGCACCTACTGCATTTCTTCCTCTCTCATAAACTTCTTTTTTTTGGTTTCTCTCTATCTCTAAAAGAAACAATTGAATAATATAAAAATCTAGCGTTTGAACATCATTAAATGATGAAATCAAGATTCCATCCAGAAAGGATTACCTTAGCAGCGACAGACTCCAAAAGCATTGCAATTGTCATCCTTGAAGGAAATGCATGAGGATTGATAATCAGATCTGGGCGCATTCCCGTCACTCCAGAAAATGGCATGTCAATATCGGGCCACAACTGGGAGCAAACACCTTTCTGGCCATGTCTGCTGCTAAATTTATCACCAATAACGGGGTTTCTATTATATCGAAAATGTATATTTGCCTACAAGAAAGAAATATTAGCCCACAACACGTCTAAGAAGCATATAAAATGAAAATTCATGATGACAGAAAATAATCCAATGTACAAAGTAAAACGTCCAATGACCTATAACTGCAACTAAAACAGTAAAGTATCCCCAATTTGAACTAAATATGATCCCAATTTAACCCAATTTAACAACTCAGAAGAACACCAATGTGAAGGAGAAATGTGATTTTGAGTCCATAAGCACACGAACAGAACAATGATTTTTTATAGCCCGCCCATTACATATCTAAACTCATCATTAGAAAGTTTATCTGAAGGAGATTTGGTTACTTGGGATGGATGAAATTAGTTATCCTCTGTTAACTGTTAGCCAAGGATGTTGCAAAAACTGGAAGAGTGTTCAATGATGGAGACAATGGAGTGTGTATCAAGATTTGGCAACACAATAACAACATAATGCACAGAAAAGAACCTCATCGTCTTTAAACATATAGTTCGGATAAACATTCATGTACCTTCTGAGGAAGATTTTTTCTATTTTTCATATCGACAGCAACATAGTCAACAATGACAGGTTCGGAACCTTTTCAGCTGTTGGTTTTCCATGAATTTGTTGTCTTATCATAAATACTACAATAGGGTTCACCAGGATGTATCGTCTATGTCAGTTATCAAATGATTCATCAACATAAATATGGATGAAAATAAAGTTTAATCACACTAAACAGATAAAAAGAATAAAGTAGAAAGTATAAAAGGCTAACCTGACCAACATATGGAAGTCCATCTGCATCAATCATAGAATGTATTGATTTATCATCTTTGTTTCGTCTAAACATTCTTTGGCCTCGATCTGACTTACTGCTATCCTCAGACAAGTCAATTGTTTCCGTCTGCCCAAAAAAACAAGGGGGTCATATAGAGGGACAACAATTGCTTCTTCAGTTAATCTTTTGGTATCAATATGTACATTGAAACAATATATGGCTTTTATATGTAATGCACATGGGTCGCCTCCCTACAAGTGGGTTTTAAGTATATTTTGGTGATTTTTTTTTTCCTCACGCATATAAATTTCTTAAAAAGCTAAATCACAAAAAAAAGTCAAACCTGGTATATTTGTCCATGGCACATCCCACGGTCCACAGATGACTTATTCAAGATCATGGCATCCTCCATATCATACCTAGACAAACACAGGCAATTAACTTCATGATATCAAGATCATAAAATGTTTGTATACTTCTCTAAAATCCTAACCCTGTGTATGCCAGCACTGCAACTATTGCATTTGTCCCAGTTGGATATTCATCTATGCTATACTTTGTATTTGTGCTCGTGCGAACAATGGGAGTTTGAGGAGTCTATGAGTGCCCAAGATCATATTTGTTACAACAGAGCAAATGGAGAAAAAAGATAACCCACGTTATGAAGATAGAATGTAATGGATGAAGATATAGATCCATTACATTCATGAAGCTATACTTCTATCTCTCGCTTTTTTTCTTTCTTTTTGATAGGAAACAACATTCATGAAGCCATGAAGCTACATATTGATTTCCATTGATGGTTCAACAAATTAGACCAAGTGACGAAAATAGTACCATCAAGCAATTTCAAGTAGAAGCCTATAAAAATAATGCAAGTTGAGAAGGGACTTGAGTAGAAATAAAACGCACTAAGGGTAGCCAAACAATAAAAAAAACATGCAAAATTAATGTTTTTTTTTATGGGGATAATGAAGATAATTAAGAGGTATAGATACGTAATGATTGTTAAGAGAAAAGGGAGCATTCATGAGAAGAACTAAAGGAAAACTACCAATAAATCTTCAGTAAGTATCACCTAGGAGTGAAAAAGGAGAGATAGAAGAGTATGAAGGAGACGGAAGGAAAAGATACGAAAGCCAACTCGATCAGCAAGTAGGTTCGGCAAAGTTGTTCTGTATATATGAATTGCCTATCAATAAAGTTTGAATAAACCAAGAACAAGAAAGCATAGGCCATATCACCAAAGTAGAGCATTTCTTGTATAACCCCTGAATGTTGAAATGGAAGACTAATTTTTTTCCAAGCAAGAAAAGTTACACCACATCACCAAACAACAGCACTTCTCATGCCATGCATCGAATGAACTGGAGCCTTTTAAGTTAAGATTTTAGCAATCAACACGGAACTTTTTCAGATCAAAACGATTTCTCCACAATTAGTTGCATACAAATACAAACCACAACATTTTACTAAACACACCATGAGCATATTCAAGTAGATGGAAAGCCTACTCTATTTTACGGGTTCCACCAATGAATATCTAATAAGCTAGTGGAAAACAACTGGATCAAATAATAATGGAAGTTATATGGATTAAGAAGACAACCATGACAGGAACTCTGTAACAAATCTCCAGATAACGAGGATATCTTCCAGAAATAATGGAAGTATGACGTTGGACATTTTTTACCACATTCGCTCAATAATGAGGTAACGGTATGCCCGAAAAACAATAACAATTGCCAAGTATTACATAATAAAATATTTCAAAAAACTAATTAGCAACATAGCACCTTTAGAACAATGCCCACTGGAAGCAAGTATTCCTTCCCTTGTATCCTGAAAATAAATCAAATAGTTATATTACGATACTAATGTAGCCACAATTAAAAAACTGCATCATTCTAAAACAAACTTCAACTGCTTACCAAAATCCTAGTCTTGCACTTCCATTACGAAGATAATACAATTTGACAGTTACAGAGGATTGATCTTTTCTTACACACCTAAACAAGGATCAAAAAGAACCACAACCACAACATATTAATGATTTAACTAAATTCAAAACAGTAAAAAGTGACAAGATGAAATAATAATCGACTTCAGAAAAAGAAGCTACAAGCAAAAAAGCAACATCTTATATACAGCATGCACTTAAATCTTAATCAATATTTACACATACTTTAACTATTGTACACATTTCTGTATTGAGGATACCCAACTAGAAAGAAAAATTAAAAATGATATAGAAGCTGTATAAATATGATAGCATTAATAAGCCACAGAAATGGAGAAAGTAGTGTTCCAAAAATTCCAGAAGTCATCATGCAGTGGCCACAGCTTGGTTGGTAAGAATGTCCATCGTCATGGCCCATTGGGTTGTAGTTTCAAACTAGGTATGTTATTGAGACAGTAGTATGGTCTTAAAATTCAAAATTAAAGTTTTCTGAAACAACTACATCAGGATAAGAACGAATCGAAACCATAAGGAGAATATAGGAAAAGAACCTTATAACAACTGCTTTATCGGTATATCCTTCCCGCCGTTCACGAAAAGAATTCAGCTCCATACTCATTGGCTGAAATAGGAAACACAGATTCAAATAAGCAACATCCACAAAAAGAAAAACTTCCTCTACTACAGCTGCATGAATAATCGCAACGTTTTTAATTATAGAATTCTGATGCAGCTGTTGAGGTCTTAACCCAAGATTCCAATCTTTAATCATAAAATATAGGTATAAAACAAAAAGACTTGCTTACATAGTTTTGCTTCGGCAATATTACTGGTCGAAAAACTCTCTCAAGTCCATTCAGAATGAAGTAACTATATAACATTAAAATTTAAATAAATTATATAGAAAATGTAGTCAACTAAGAAAAACTCAAAATAAAAGAAAAAAGAAAAGAAAAGCAAATTTCTAATCTATAAAATTTGACACCTCAAAGACTACAATAAAGCCAAACCCCAAGATAGCCTGAAAACCAATGCAGAACAGAATAATTTGATTCAATGCATGAGTACATAAAGGATAAATTACGTTAACCTTTTACCACACCTTTTATCACATACTGAGAACATTCAACTAGGAATGTCCCAATGATAATAGATACATTCTTTGTGTGAACTACATTAATGTACAAATCATAATATCAGTCATCACACAACTATATTTATATTGAGTCACAACAAAAAGATGCAAATATGTGCTTTAAAACCTTCCATTCATGTCTTATTATAAAAAATGATTGCATATATGAAGATTTCAAAATCAAATATCATCAATATTACTATCCAAATAGTCCTGTAAAATCAAAATTGATCCCACAGTCAAACAAGGATATAAAATATCAGAATTATCAAAGACATAGAATCACTTACCCACCCATTTCCGCAGCTTCCTCTTTGAGAGATGTCAATTTTTGGGAATCAGCATCTCGTAAATGACAGCGTTTTGACTGCATTAAGTACTCAACTTATCAATTGAAAGGCAACTCACAAGAATAATAATCATGTGGGTAATTAACACCCAACTAAATTAAATAATGTGATGGTCTATGGAGATAATAATCAACTCCTTCACAGCAAAGTTGTCACTTATTTCCCACCAAGCATCCTAAATGATTGATCAATCAAACCTTAAAGCATATCTATGCAAGAATGTGTATCATATAATAACATATCTCGATTAAATTTATTTTTTAACAAAAAAGTCTTTGGGAGAACAGTATACCCAGAACCTCCTATAAAGATCTAAAAATAAGTTCAATAACACTATTCAGATCAAAGTGCATCTTTGTTCTTTAAAATCATAGAGATCATGACAGAAATGAGCACTTGACATTACCCTTAATATACCTCGAACAATCTCATTCCACAATTATATCAGCATGCCATAGTACATAGTCAAGAATTCAGGACTCTATTCGAATCACCCAAAGCCATCATAGCATTTATTATATAGCATGCCATAGTACATAGTCAAGAATTCAGGACTGTATTTGATTCACCCAAAGCCATAATAGCATTTATTATATCAGCATGCCATACTACATAGTCAAGAATTCAGGACTCCTATTTGATTCACCCATAGCCATCATAGCATTTAGTTTATATAGCCTATCCAAATCAACCGTTTGATCATGTCCTATAGTTCTTGTAATTTGAGAACTCAAATATACAAAATTTCATGCACCAAATAATTCAGTTCATATTGACTATCCCCAACATGAGTCTTGGGAACTTGCTAATTAAACTAACATCTTTAAACTTATTGATAAAAAAAATAATTATAGTGATAATTAATATGGACGTGGACACAATTATAACATTAATTTTGAAATTCCTTCTAAGCTTATCTCACTCATACACAAATAAAGTATCATTTTCTTCGTGTTATTCCAAAATACAACCCATAAAAAAACTTCGAAACAGAAAGCAAGAACACGTACCTTTAACATTATTGAAAATTGGCCAAAATTAAATCTCTCTCTTACAACTGGAGAACCGGCATCAAGATATTGAAATTCAACATCTGCTATCAACTTTCCAGTATATGAAATTTTAGCCTGACGACACTGTTTCCAAAATAAAATACAAACCATCAATTTACAACATAAAATAAAAGCCAAAAAAAGGAATATAATATTTAGAGAGCATGAATTTTTTACTTCAGAAGGAAGCAACGCATCACGCAATGCCTTCGAGCCTTGTTCCTTTTGAGGCGGAAATATTTCAGGATTACCCAATGAGAGTAAAGATAATAGTCAAGGAAAAAAACATAGAACAGTCACCACGATGAAGTAATGGTGAATTTGCAAGTTCTGTATAAAGCTCTTTCAAAAGAAATTTTCAATAAAGCATTTAAAAAGTGCTTTCTCACCAAACATCTGTTTCAAAGTGCTTTCTTACAAAAACAGTTTGCCCAGCCGAACACAAACAGAATTGGTAACGCTTCCAAAAGTGACTGTAATTCCAAAATTAATTTTAATAGAATTTCAGAGAAAAAGTTTCAAAAGCGATTTTCACTAAAGCATTTAAAAAGTCCTTTGTTCAGCCGAAACCTATCAAGTGCTTTTCCAGAAGAATTGAAACTAACAAGCTAATATCAGATAAAAACAAGAGCTAAAGCACTTTGTGAGAAATAAAACGAGTACTAAAACACTTTCAAAAGCAATTTTTCACAGAGTGCTTGTCCAGCCAAACGCAAACCAACGCCTTTTTATAAGAATTTCATAAAAAAAAAACAAACAAACAAACGAATGAATGAATCGAAAAGGATATTTTTAAGTCACTTATTGGTGAAAGAATCGTGGACGATGACAGGCTTCACCCGGTCGATCATTTCATTCAATCCTTCTTCCAACATGTAATCGAACGACTCTATGTGGTGTCTCACGAGCTGCCGCAGCGGGTCGAAATCCTCGGCCGATTTCTTCTTCCTCGCCATATTCACCTCGTCTTTTGCTCTCTCTGTCAGCTTCAGAGAAGAGTTGGCTGTTTCGGAAGGGGTTTATGCGGAGGTTTATGCTGAAACGAGAGCGTTTTATATGTACGTTGGAGACTTTAACCGTTTTTAGGGCTGTGGGTTTTATCCAAAAAAATTAATATGTTATTATTAATTAATTAATTATAATTATATATTATTAATGCAATTAATTAAATTTTTTTTTATATATAGTTTTAAATTCAAAATAAAGAAAGGCATAGTTTTAGATAAACAATCCCCACGTTATTATAATAAGCGTATAGAATCATTCTCATTTAATTATTTTTTAAAATTTAATTAATTAATTTTTTATTTATTATTAACATATTATTTTATATAAATAAATAATTCACCGTGTTAATTAATTAGTATTGAAATAATTAAATAGTAATTAATCAATTATAAAAAAAATTTCAAAGTGAAAATAATTTATTAAATAATTCATTTCAAATAAATATTTAAAAATAAATAAAACATTTTCACTTTATTACAAATTTCATTTTCGTGTCTACCAACTCAAAATTCCACCTTATATAAAATAAAAATAAAATTAGGTAATAACATTCCGATCCTAGATATTTTAACAATTTGATTTATTAGAGAGAAATTTTTCACAATCGGTTAGTGAACGAGCCTTAGTGCCTTACCACTGGGCTATTGTCTATTGACCGCCAAAGTGGCCTTAAAAAGGGGACTTATTTGATACAAATAAGAAAACTATATCTTTACTTGATAAATCAGAAACATTTAGGGATCGTATATTTTATCCAAAATAAATAACAATCTTTTTAAAAAATTATATTCTTTAGGAAATTTATTATAATTGATAATCCTTTTATCAGTCGAATAAATGCTCTGTGACGGAGAGTATTCGCGTCAGCTCCGGCAACAGCCAGATCGTCAGCTTCTTAGCTTCTTAGCCACAGGGCAAAACGCAGTGTTTCGTTGTCAAACAAATAACTCAGAACAGTATTCTCTCTTCGCCTCTTCGCTTAGTCATTCTCTCGATCACCTTCGCCGCACCGAATTCTGATCTCCCGCAGATTCGCTAATACCATGTTACGAAGGTAATTTGAGTATTTAATTTGTATTTTTTCGGTATTTATTTCTTTTTTCTTTTCAGTCATTGTACATTCTGACCGCGAAAACCATTCTCAGGAGCGGCTAAACATTTGATGTTTTTTGGTTTTGATTGATAAATTCCCTATATGGGTTTCATGTGAATGTTATTTTTCTAAGCTTAATTTTCATTGATGCTATTTTTCAGGTCAATTTTGGAATTGTCGTTGCGTCGGAGGATCCCGAGGCAGATTGCAGCTCAGGCGAGTATTACGGTTTTCACCACTGTTTCATTTGCAATAACTAGATTGCATTTCTTGAATTTTTGCTTTCAATTTTATTTTATTTATCATTTTGTTTCTTAGCATATCAAAAAAAATCATGCAAGTTTAACTTGTGGTAAGTTCAGCAGTGCTTCCGTGGCGCTTTTGTAGGAGTACTTTGGCACTTGTGCTCGGTGGTGCTTCTTGCAGAAGTATCTACCACCGACTGCTCCTCTAAGAAACAACCCGGAGTGCTTTTCTTTGTTTCTGAAAGTTGTTATTAGAAAATAGGCAAGGATAGTAAATATAGGAAATGTATACGTGTATATGCGGTGTTTGTATTATTGATTGATATAGTAATATAGCTCACTCAATACTGCTTTTCAATATTTATATGATTCTCGTTGGTCTGATTGTTGTGATGCAGTCTCTATGTATATTGGTAATGCTTTTCTCGTTTTGCTGTTGCAAACGTATACGAGATGATCTTTATTTGCTTATTGTTGACACAATTGCAGCGGGTTCTTTCAATTATTTCTTCAAGAAAGAAATTCTCAACAGCATCCCAGAATAATGCATCCCCAAAACCTGGTCCCACAGGCAATCCTCCTGAATCAAAGGGTAACTTTTCAAAAGTTGTTATTGGAACGGCTGTTGTTGCTGGTGCTGGCATATTAGTGTATCAGACTGAGTATTTGGATAAATATATTGTTAAAGAAAATGAAAAACATGATTCTCGTGATTCAACTTATTTTAGTGAAGATAAGATTTCTGTGACGGATGATAAGCATTTGGTGGAGCCCACAGTTTCTTACCACAGTGGTGCAGAGCATAACACATCAAGTCCCGTTGTGGAGCAAGCTGTGCAGAGTGTTGAGACTGCTAAAGATCTTCCTCAATCCGAAGCTTTAAGCAAAATGCCAGTTGAAGATCAGAGCCATTTGCAAGATAAAGCAGAATTGACACCTGAAGATCGTGCAATACCAGTGAAGGAGAACGATATTGCAGAAAATTCTAATAAAATCGTGGCATCTGATGAAAAAACTACAAGTCCTCCAATATCATCAGAAGGAATTGTTGAGATGGAAAACCCAGAGTCAAAAACTAGCAAGAAATCTGACGAGGAAGTTCAAGGTACAGGAGCACTTAGCCAGGCTAGTGTAGTTCCTGAGAAAGATGAGCAGAAAACATTGCAACAAGAGCACGTTGTCACAGAAGAGAAATCTGAGGTACCCATGGATTTTACTTTATAAATTTGTATTTTTTAAATGCAGTGCCAGCAATTGCTGTATATCTAATAAAATTGATGGTGCTGGTGGTGGTGGCAATATTTTTTTCCCTTTCATTTTTCGTTTATGGTTCTTTTCTACTTGTACATCCCTGATCTAAAATTTCTTTATAATGCCTATTTTTTTTGCATTGGTTATAAGATGAAGCTGATTCTTGTGTGCTTTTATTGCAGGATGCTTTAGGCAAAGGTGCACAATCACCAGCTTCTCTCCTTGATGCATATCATTTAAGGGATAAAACTGATGAGGGCATTGAAGACAAAGCAACAGAGGTTTCTGATAAACTTTCTTTTTGGTTTTACTTCAAAGAAAATTGTTTGATTATATGAATTTTGTTTCTCAAATTGATAGGATTTTATTAATGCAATTGAGGAGTTGAGTAATGCTTATCTATCCAAGGATGGGATATTGGTACTTGATTTTTTAGAAGCAATTCATTCTGCTGAAAAAAGGCAAGCTGAATTAGATGCTTGTGCTTTTGCCGAAGAGAAAAGAGCATTGAAGGTTTGGACCATCGATATTCCTAGAATAGATTTCGAATTCTTAGTGCATGATGTACAGTTTTGATTTTGATTAACTTTTAACAGCATGTTGCCATAACATTCCTGTTCTGATTCAGTTTTGTTAATCTTACTGCTGCTCTTTCAGGAGAAGTTTGAAAAGGAGTTGAGGGATTCAAGAGCCAGAGAACTTATGCGTACAGAAGAGGCAGCAATTTTAGAGAAGGTTATACATCTTTTTATTCTTTACTTTGCTTGGATTTTGTTGTCTTTTTTTTTTTTCCTTTTATTTGTCAACTTCAGACTTACTAATTAATAGTATCTGTGCATTTTTAGCATATGGCAAGTTCTTGTAAACCAAAAATTGGATTATTTTCTCCAAATCATTTTTGTTTGTCGTTCTAATCTCGAATTTTGGCTATTTACACGTTCTGGCTTACAGTTTTCCATCAGTCTGTAGATCTAATTGTATCATTGCACATTATATGCTGATTGTCACCTTCACTATTGCATTTTTTTTTTAAATTTTAAGTATCTTAAAGATTTTGAGGGTTAAAATACCTTCTTGGGCCTCTAACCAACCGAAAGTGGAACAGGGAAAGTTGAATTCAATAGGTGGATGTCATGTTGTCTAATCTAAAGCATTAATAATAACAATTTGGAACTACTAGGCACCAGAAATCTAAATACATGTTCAAAAGTCTCACATACTGCATGGAAAATGTCCATGTCAGCAGACAAGTGTTCTTTAAATCTCCCATCTTGTCACTAGTGCACAAGGGAATGTTATCTTGCTTATAGAGAGACTTAACTCTTTTTCTTCTTAGCATCATCCTAGGAGATTGATATGGCCAATTATTGAGTAGTTTGTAATCATGCATGGGGAAGCAAATGTGTTTCTATGGGTAAGTTAGATTGTTGAGTCACTGATGGAGCCTAAACGGTGATGAATTTTTTTTCCCCATCTGTCTGTAGTTTTCATATAAATTAGAGTAAAACCATAAGATAGTGATGGTTTGAGAAATATCGCCTGCTTATATAAGCAAATACCCACAGAAAAGGAGAGAAAAAGGATTTGGCTTCTTTTTAGGGTCATAACCAGATTCTAAGTATCTCAAATTTTCTCATTGAACAGGAATTGAAGAGAGAAAGGGTAAAAGCAGCAGCTACAATCAAGTCACTTCAAGAAAAGATGGAAGAGAAACTTAGGATGGAACTTGAACAGAAGGTACATATTTTAGTTTTTTGCATGAATAAATGATGTTTTACCTGTAAACTCAAGTTGCCACCTTCAAACAACTGTAGGAAAATGAAGCAGAGTTGAAGCTGCAAAATGCTCTAGAGCTGGCTAAAGCAGAACTAGCTGCAGCAATTGCGCGTGAGAAGGCAGCACAGATTGAGAGAATGGCAGAAGCAAATCTTCATGTAAAGTTTTGACAAATATCAATGACTACTGATGGATGCAGTATATATTATGAATCAATGATCTGATCCTATATTACTATTCTTTATGCTAAGTACCAACTCTTTGAGTCAAGAAGGTTTTATGGAAATTCTCAGAATAAAAGGGAAGTTTGTATGAAAATTCTGTGAAGAATTTATATTGTGAGAAATGTTTATTAAGCAAAAAACCAAAAATGGGTGTTAGTATAAATAACAACTCAGTCTAGAGATTAGGTCAAATACCTTTTTAGTAGCTCAAATAATTAGTTGCTGTCTAGAGTTTCAGCACCTGGAAGAAAGGAAAAATAGAAGATGGTTTGCATCATAGATTGCATTATGCAAGAAGTAGTTATGTCTTTTAGTTGCTTGATAATTTTAATGTTACACGTTTAATCGTCTTATATATATGCATGTCTACATATTCTCATCATCAAAATGCATTTCACATTGTGCACAAATTTGCTGGTATATTTTTTATGCCTTTGTCACCCTTCAACCATTAAATATTATGATTTCTTCTGTAATGGAAGTTAATACAATTTGAATTCTTTTCTACAGATAAATGCTTTGTGCATGGCATTTTATGCACGATCGGAAGAGGCTCGTAAGAGTTACTTTGTTCACAAGCTTGCGTTGGTACAGTTTCAAAACATTAAGCTGCTGTTTCTTCTAATGTTATGTAATTCTGGCCTTGTTAACGGTTATTTCTAGCCTCTAAAACCAGAGTACTATGAAATTATTTTAGGGGGTACTGGCTTTAGAAGATACGCTTTCCAGAGGATTACCTATTCAAAAAGAAATAGATGCTCTGTACACCTATCTTGACGGCATTGAAAAAGACTCCGTCTTAGATTTGGTCTTATCATCCCTTCCGGAAGAAACACGGTACCATGGCACAGAAACATTACTGCAATTGAATCAGAAGGTAAACTAGTGATACAATGATCTTTTTTTAAGAAGTTTAAATAGTTTCAGAGGAATAAGCAGCATCTTTATGTTCTACGTATATGGTTTCTCTGGACAAACGGATAGCAAAATCACTTAGATCTTAATATAATGCTTAGATGAGATCCCTTTTATTTCCCTTGTTTGTTTATTGCTTGATTTACCATGTTCTGATGAACCTAAGATATGCATTTTTTTTTATCAAATATCTGGTGGTTTTGCTTGCTTGTTTCTTGAGGTTGTGGCTCTCAAGTTGCTTTAATGTGTTAAGAACCAAGTTTCAAAATTTTCTTGTGATATCCATTTGCTTACTTCAGTTGGTGCAATTTTGTTTCTAATAATTTTCTGTGTTCTCATCTGGACACTGTCCAGACAAGGTTACTCATAGGCAACAGTCTTTGCTTTGAGTATTATTTTTCACATGTAAAAGTTGTCCGGAAAATAAATCAAAGTCAAAGTATAATTTTGTGGTAGTATTATCCTAAATTGTTTCATCATGTTCATTCTTATTCCAGTTTGATGCCTTGAAAGGGACTCTGCGACACTTCAGCCTGATCCCCCCAGGTGGCGGTGGTATTTTGACTCATTCTTTAGCACATATCGCATCCTGGTTAAAGGTACACAATTATATGTGGTCTACTTATTAGTATTAGCCTCATTCACCTCATTTATCATTACCAACATTTCTTCATGACTCAGGTAAAAGAAGTCAACCTATCTGGTGACGGGATTGAATCTGTCATTACCAGAGTTGAGAGTTATTTACGCGAAGGGAAACTTGCTGAAGCAGCCAACGCTCTTGAAGAAGGCGTCAAAGGTAGCCAAGCGGAGGAGATAGTCGTCAATTGGGTAAAGCGAGCAAGGAACAGAGCAATCACAGAACAAGGTCTAACTTTCCTTCAATCATATGCTTCTTGCCTTAGTCTTACATAAAAAGTTCCCGAGTATCTCGGAACTCGAGATCATGTCTTTGTACTGAATATAGCTGCATAGGATACTAAATTCATTGATTTAGTTGGTAAGTTTATAAAAAAGTTTTCTGGGTTCATCACCATCAACATAAAGAAGAGCAAGAATGACAATTCCTTTTGCGGAACTGAAACTTAAAGAGATATCTGTAAGAATTTCACAACTCTTTTTGAGTAAATTTTTGTAGAATGTCGAAAACTTTGAATTAAATTTTAGCTTCTTTCTTTGCGGATCTAAATATTTTTGTTCTATTCCTTGCAATCATGTTTGACTTGTGTAGGTTGTTGATCAATGCTTCCACATTTCACCTCCTGAATGATGGATAGTGTGCCTGTGAGTAATTTTGTAGAAAACATTGTATGAAAAAAGTTTTTTTTTTAAAGCATTAAAACCCCTTGTCCTACAAATACTTTCCAAGTATTATTTTTCCTTAAAGAAAGCACATCAAGTAATTTATATATATAAATATGGGGTTAGAATTAAGACCTCCAATTTTTTAAACAATTTCTTACATTATTTATATATCATTATATTAATCATGTGCATTAATTATAATATATTAATTATACTAATAGTAAAAAATTAGTATAAGAAAATGTGTTAAGTTTGGTTTTTTATTATTTCCCGTACAGATTCTTCCCTCTATACATATAAAGTGATTATCTACAATACATCTTGTGAATTTTATATTTAAAATTTTTAACTCTTATATTAATTGTTTCAAGTTTTTTATTCGTGTTTCAAAATTTTTTATTATATATTTCAAGTTTTACGTAAATCGTTTTACCTTGTATGATCATGTTTTAAGTTTTGCTTGTTGACTGTTTTAAGTTTTACGTTAATTATTTTAAATAATCTCTTATATGTTTTAAATTTTACGTTAAATTATATAAAGTATATTGAGTGCATATTAACAATTCCCATATATAAAACATTTTTCTATCAAGTCTCCTCAAAAGCAATGACAATAACAATTAAGTATTGTCACATTTATCAAGTTTTAACAGCACAGCACCAAAAGGGAAAATTACAATCAATTCAGAAATATGAGATGTACATTTAGATTACTCTTTAAGTTAATTGGGCTTGTGGGCTTTTATACGAGGCCCAAATAGAGACAGTAAATCTAGCCCAGGCCTAGCATCAAAATCCAAAATTCCAATTTCCCAACATCCCATGTTGATTTGTTGCATGTCATGTGGTTTGACGGTTAACAATAATAATGATTAGAATAAACAATATTAAAAAAAAAAAGAATAAATAAATTAAATATTAAAAAATAATTTTCATATTATTGAGATAATATTATTTAATATTACCTTAAATATTAAAAAATCACGTGCTTTGAGGGAGAATATTTTTAAAAATAAATTATTGTAAAAATTTGAGACTTGCTTGATTGGATATTTTGAATAATGAATAAAAATGTATTTTAAAAAATAAATAAAATATTCATGTAATTTATGTACTTACGTGGCATGGCAGTTAATGATGAGCTGACTGACTGGTTGCTGGCTAATTTGGAGTGGAGGAGGGCAAAGCAAATGGAATGTCAATTTTATTTCATGAAATTGGTCCAAAATTGTAGATGAAGAAACAAACATGCCATTTTTAAGTAATAATTCAGAAGAAAATGATGTGATTACTTGCTTAGTCTTAATCATTTAATTTTGAATTAATTAGAGTCTTAATCATGAGCAAGGCAGGCAGTTGGGAAATCAACTTCCTAAGAGGAGAGAAAGAAATTGCTGTTATTAAGTCTCAATCACTGTTATACAATTACTGGCTTTTCAAACACTTGTAGAAAAAGAAAATTAAAAATCATTATTAAGAGAGAAAAAAAATATTATAATAAATTATATATAATTAATTGGAACTCTGTGGACCTATTTGTAATAAATTCCTAAAATATATCTTTATTTATTATATTTTTAAAACTCAAGGACCTATATGTTATTATCTCCTATTTAATTCTATTGTAACAAAAAATATATAATCTCGTCTAAAAATATTGAAATAATTTTGATATGTTAATAAAAACAATAAAAAAAAATACTTGATAAAGAGATTCAAATTAATTCGAGTTTATTGATTTGTAAGAGTGATAGTAAAATTAATATTAAAATGTAAGACTGATAATATTAAATATCGAATGAATTAAATATAATGAGAGTAACAATATAAACGATAAAAATAATAGTTTATAATATAAAATTTTGTTAAATTAATTCAAATTAATAATATATATATTATTAATTCATATATTTATCGCACTTATGATATCGATACCAATTTACAATGAAGAACCAAAAATTAAAAGTTAATTGGACAATAATTAAGTATGTGTTAGTTTGAAGTTAGAAAATAAAAAAGGGATTGTTTAGCAATAATAAATTAATAGAATCATAATCCTTATTAGGTGTATCATACTGTCCCCATTCTTACTAATTTTATCCTCCAATAAAAATAAATAAATAAATCAATAAATCACATTTTTTGCCAACTAAGTAGAGAGAGAAAGAGAGAGATACATGATTTTGCCTGGCTTGAATTGGCTTGGCTTGATTTTAAGCTGCTCTTTTTCTTTTCTTTTTTGGTGGGTTCATTACTTCCTTATACTCTTCTCGATAATAATAGAAATTTGTTATTTAATTAACAAAATAAAACTTATTAATAATAAATTATTTAGAACAGCTTTTCGTAAAAAAAAAAAATTACAAAATAGCAAATTTTTTTAAAAATAACATTGTCATTTTTCCACACAAAATATTTTGATAAAAAATAGTTTTTATAAATATATATAAATATAAATTAAATATTTTTTTCTCAATCAGTAACTAATTTTAATCGATGATACAATGTAATGATATATCAATACCAATAATTTTAAGATGTAAAAATGCTTAACTCCAAAAAAAAAAAAATTAAAATTCATGAGTTTTTATATTTTATTAGATAATAGTTTATTATTAAATTATTTCTATAATCAAATAACAAAAAAAAAAAAATTAGAGTATAAGGTTCAATTCAAATTAGATAGTCAGTGATTAATAATTAAAGTTAATATAATGTGATAAATTATATCCATATTTAATAAAATATAAAAACTTAGGACTTGGCTAATAAAATGAAAATTCTAATTTAAAAAGCGCTTTGGAATTGATAATCACTTAAAATTTCAGTGCTTTTTCCATGTAAAAATGCTTTCGGACAATAACTGAGTTGTAAGTTTACAAACAAAGTGAAGTGAAGCGAAGCTGATAAGCTATAAAGCTTTGTATCGAGCTAAATCCCCGTAAGCAGAAGTCGTTAAGCTGTCGGTGGTCCTGTCAGTGCATGTATGTTACCCTGTAAACTGCAAAAGCTTGAAACTTTCTTCCGTATCTAATGAAAAGTAAATTATTTGTTTAATTACACATTAAAAAAAAATAACAAATATATTTAAAAAAATCATCCATATGCTTAATTTTTGACCTTTGTTAATTTAATTATACGAATTATCAAAATTATTAAATAAGAACTAAATGGTATCATTTGAATACGCTTATATGCGTAGATTGATTATAATACCCTTAAATTTATTAATAAATAATAAATATATATACTTTCATATATAAAATGTCACTCTAAATACTATATTTTTATATCAAAATTCTTATATATTTATATATTTTTTAGTTTAATAATTTGTTTTGGAGGAACGTATTGTAAATATAAAATAAGTTAAAAATTATATTAATATTTTATTAAAAAAATTTATAATTTTGGTAAATTTTAATTTATTTTTTATCGGAGGAATGCATTCTATTTAAATTTGATATAAAGAAAAGAGTGTAGAAAGAAGAGTTTTTGGGATAACAAACAATATAATATGATATATTATGATGATATTGTAACGAATAAAAACATTTTTTTAATACTTATTAACAAGTTTAATTATAATACATGTAAGAGTACTTAATTGATATATTATGATATATTTGGTACTTTATTTGATATTGTTTGATAGTTTGTGTAGTTGATTGAAAAAGATAAAATATTAAGTAGTTAGATAATAATTTCCCTAAAAAATACTTCCTTCTCTCTCTTTCTGTCGCACGTTCATGTATTCAGTCATCAGTTGCCTTTTATTATCTTCACTTCTACGAAATTGATAGATGCACTAAAGAGTCTACTTCATTTCTCTCCTTTTCTCAGAAGGTGAGCTCAAATGAAATTTTAGCTCTTTTGCATTGATGGGTTGTTGTCGTTTCTGGGAAATCTGAGGTCAAGATTTCATTTTTATTAGTTTTGTTGGGTTGTTTGGAATATGTTTAAACAGATTCATGCATTGAGTTTTAGTTGGTTTCATTTGATTTAGAGTGAGTAGTGAGTGAATGATTTGGATTTGAGATTTTGATTCATTTGAGTTTGATCTACTGTTTTTGTTTCCTCGTTGCGTGAAATT
>JAXCLQ010000014.1:3882453-3899966 GCA_035584115.1 Cedrela odorata
GTTTTCTCTCGGATTGCTTGCTAGTTGTGTTCGATTTGCTCAACAATGCTTACTGTTATGCAGGTCACTCAGTCTTCCCCACCTTATATTCTTCAATAAGAGATAAGAGACATTTCTCTAAGGTAATTTATTTATTTACAATAAGCAAGTTCTAGTTTGTACAATGAATGCTTAAATTATATGAATGATTAGCTTGTTTCTTTATTATATATAGGTTTTGTTCACTAGCTTTGCCTTTGCACTGTTTGTTATACTTCAAGGGCCATATCGGATACCTAATGTTTGGCCAAAGTGTTTCATCTCAAGTTACATTAAACCTACCAGGGAACAAGCCAAGCTCAAAAATTGCCATATACACCACATTACTAGGGTCAATAGCTAAATATGCTCTGATTTCCACACCTGTTGCCACAACCATGGAAGCTTGTTT
The DNA here is from genome assembly GCA_035584115.1 of Cedrela odorata. Taxonomy (NCBI): domain Eukaryota; kingdom Viridiplantae; phylum Streptophyta; class Magnoliopsida; order Sapindales; family Meliaceae; genus Cedrela; species Cedrela odorata. Next base: position 3,882,884 of record JAXCLQ010000014.1, read on the forward strand.
GCCTACTCCATGCAAACCAAACAGATTTATTTGTATGCTTGTAAAGACCCTATTATTTGTCAGTTCAGTAATATTGGCTTTAATTTTCCCTTATTTTGAAATCCTGACGGCATTTGTTGGGGTCTTTCTGAACGTAACTTTCTCCATTTTGGTTCCTTGTATTTGCTTTCTGAGGATTTTTAGAGCTCAACAAAAGAATTGGGATTTTGAATCTGTTATGGTTGTGGGCATTTTAGGTTTAGCAATTGGAGTACTTGGTACATATACATATTTGAGAGATACCGTCAAACAGTTTGTTTAAGTAACACCTTTTTTCTTTGCATCTCTGTTGTACAACATTACAAAGTGTTCTTGTGTCTCTTGAGCTTGTTGTGAGAATGAATTGAATTGAATTTGTGTCCATTCTCTAGCTAATGAAGCTAGAGATTCTACATGCATATTTGTTCACACTTAATTGAAAACGTAACTCAACACCTTATGATGAAGTTTAATATAAAAAAAAAAAAAAAGAAAAAAAAAGAAAAATTTGGAAACGAATGTTATCTTCTTGTGATGAGATCAAATCACTAGAGAAGTCGATCAAAATCTTTAATTTCGTATTCATTGCTTTGTTATACTTTTTAAATTAATTCATTATATATGCTAAAACTCATCATAATCAACTGATTTTATCAATTCCAAAAATTTCAAATGAATATTTCTTATAGAAACTCAATCAATCTTCATTCTTGATCCATGTCTTAAATATAATAATAAATTATGTTTAAATATATAATGGTGGTATTATCATTTTATTTACTAAACTATTTATCACATATGTATCCATTTTAAAATTTGATGTGATTATATTAAATGATCTTATTGAAACTATATATCTTGATGTATTGTCGAATTGAATCATGTTACATACATATTCATTTTAAAATTAATTAATCATGGCATTACTCAATTAAATAAAAAAAATTATAATACTAAACATAATTTTACTAAATGATTTCATAAATATTTTTTTTCAGTAATTAAGCAAAACGCAATATAAATGATGGGAAAGAGACGTGGAATACAATTAGTGAAAATCTCATTCTCGCATTTCGAATGACATGAAAATCCGCAGAAATCTATGAGAGAACCCTAACGTAGTGCTAACAAATACTAAACAGCTTGTTGTTATAAATAAAATGTTTTTATTTATATATAAATATTCTAAATATAATAAGGTATAAGGTTTACCATTTGCTGTTTACATGAGAGAAAATGGAATCTGGGATTAATCAGAGCTTGGAAGAACAAAGCAGCCAACGGAAACAGCAAAATGTTGAAGACATGTTTAAGAAAGTTCATCTCCTTGTTACTATTAAGGTATTTAACTTACTTCCAGTTCTTCTCTCTTGCAGACAATGACATGTTTAAAGAAATCTATCTAATTATTGAAAACAATTCTCTAATGGCAGTTCGAAGATGTGGTGCACAAAATCAAAACCAAGTCTTCCGGGAAACGTTGTTATTACAGTGTCATCAAAAACACAAAATCAAAGGAGAAAACAATCCTGAAAGGAGTAAGTGGCGTCGTATCACCCGGCGAATTACTAGCCATCCTAGGCCCGTCGGGTTCGGGCAAAACCACTCTCTTGACGGCTCTCGGCGGCCGGATGAACTCCGGAGACACAGCCGGAAACATAACCTACAACAACAGACCATTCTCCGCAACCGTGAAACGTACAACCGGATTCGTATCCCAAACCAACGTGTTCTATCCGCATCTGACGGTCTCGGAAACCCTAATTTTCACAGCACTTTTACGGCTGCCCAATTCTCTGACCAAAAGTGAGAAAATCTTGCACGCGGAGGCGGTGATAAACCAGTTGGGATTGGCGAAATGCAAGAACACGATCATCGGAGGGAGATTCGTGAAGGGTTTGTCGGGAGGAGAAAGGAAGAGAATCAGCATAGGGCAGGAGCTTCTGATTAACCCCAGCTTGTTGTTTCTCGACGAACCGACTTCTGGGCTTGATTCAACAATGGCGAAGAATGTTCTGCTGTGTTTGTCGAAGTTGGCGGAGGGAAAACGCACCGTTTTGATGACAATTCATCAGCCGGCGAGCTGTCTGTTTTATATGTTCAACAAGATCTTGTTGCTATCCGAAGGAAATAGTATTTACTTTGGAAAGGGAGAAGATGTTATGAATTATTTTGGTAGAGTTGGGTTTGTTCCTTCTGTTGCTATGAATCCTTCAGATTTTCTACTTGATCTTGCTAATGGTATGAAGTTCTAAACCCTAATTTTTTTTTTTACTTTGTGTGTATATTGATGAAGAATATTGTTTCATTAGATAATGCATTTTGTTAAAATTTAGATCTTAAATGTTTGTAAAGTAACCTTGGAATAATGTGTGTAGGTGTTGCTTCAGGAGATCAAAAAGAAGACAGAGAAGCTTTAAAACAAAATCTAATATCTGCTTACAAGACTAATCTTTCAGGCAAATTGAAAGAAGAATTTCAGGACATGGAATATCAGAGTCTTAATTCTGATTCAAAATATAGGCAAACAACAAGCAAATGGAGCACAACCTGGTGGCAACATTTTTTTGTGTTGCTTAGAAGAGATTTGAAAGAAAGGAGACATGATTCTTTTTCTGCCCTCAAAATTTGTCAGATTTTGTTCCTTTCTATTCTTACAGGTCTTATATGGTGGCAATCAAGCACTGATAACTTACAAGACCAGGTACAATATACAAGCTCAATCTCTCTTTGCTAAGAATTATACAAAAATTCTTGTATAGACATATGTACTTCATAAAATGTGAACTTGTATATTTGATAACAATATAATAACTCTGTCAATACATGACGAACATATACATACGAGATATCTATGAATTATGATCTTCTCTTCATCGGAACAATTTCTTATCACATGTTATGATGAATAATGTTGCATATATAAACATGCAGGTTGGACTCCTATTCTTCTACAGTAGACAAGCAGGTTTCTTCCCACTCTTCCAATCTCTCCGTACTTTCCCTCTTGAAAGATTGATGCTAGAAAAGGAAAGATCTTCCGGTATGTACAGATTATCCTCATATATAATTGCAAAAACTGTTTGTGATTTCCTCCTAGAACTTGTCCTCCCTACAGTTTTTGTCATCATAACTTATTTCATGGGAGGCTTAAAACCCACACCCACAAATTTCTTCTCCACTCTTTTTGCAACTCTTTACACTGCTTTGGTTGCACAAAGTCTAGGGTTAGCCATTGGTGCAATTGTGCTGAAGCAAAGAGAAGCTGGCACCATTGCCACAACTCTCATGCTCACATTTTTGTTAACTGGTGGATTCTTTGTTCAGAAGGTTCCTGTTTTCATTTCTTGGTTGGAGTATTTGTCTTTCACATATTATTCGTACAAGCTTTTGTTGTTGTCACAATACAAGCCCAATGAAACTTACAAATGTGGTTCAAATTTTGGGAATTATTGTTTGGTTGGAGATTTTCCCCGGATTAAGTTTGTGGGACTTAATCATCCAGTTCTGTCTGTTTTTATAATGTTTGTAATGTTTGTGGGTTTTAGACTTGTTACGTATTTTGCTCTTAAAAGAGTTGGTGTAACTCATAAATAAATAAGAATAATTATATGCTTCTTTTATGTTATTTTCTAAAATTTTTTGTACAGAGAGACTGTTTAATAGAATTATGCCATGTATTTTAATTATTTACTTTTTTTTCTTAAATATTAAATGATATACAATTTGATTGATTTTAATATTTTGTTACATAGTTTGCTCTTAAAAGAATCGATGTAATCCATTCAATAAAATTATGTCATGCGTTTTATTTATTTAATTTTATTTTAATTGGTGTCGTGTTTGATTGATTTAATAACGAATATGTTAATAATAAAATTTTATTAGATGAGCGCGAATTATGTGATAAAGGTGTTATAGAATGACATTTTAAAAATAATTTGTTATTTTTTGTGTGGTTTTTGATTTAATACAACACATAACAATTCTTTATTAAATTATTATTACATATCAATATATTTTGTTGATTTATTTTATATAAAAAAAGATTAAAAATTGTTGTAAATTGTTAAAATTATAATTTATCCTCTTAAATTTGATAATATGAGACATTATAGCAAATGTACCCATGAATTAAATGTGAATATGTGATCTTCATTTGAAGTCCAATTTGGCCCTGGAAAATTATTATAAAATTTTCCGAGAAAATCTAACATTTTCTAACCAATTCAGATGGTATTTTTCTTAGGGATATTGACTTGATTGGTTTCAAAATGAGCTTATTTTTAAGAAATATCATCATACAGTTAGGTTTCAACAATTATCATTATTTTGTTCATATAGACATACTTTCTGCCATTGCAATTCTATGGTGGGGAGACAAGTACATGATAGTTACATTATTTTATTATTCTTTTTACAAATTAATTGAATTGTTTGGTGACATAAATTAATTTAATTTTAAATTTTAAAAATTTAATGGAACATAATTAATATATATATATATATATGTATACACACACTCTAAAAAATTAATTTAAAATTATTTACTACTTCATATAAGATTTATAATCTATATTAAATAAAATTTTATTATATAAATATTCAAATTTTGTTAATTAATAATAATAATAGTAATACTTACACTAAAATATGTTAATTTTTATTATTTAGAGTATTTTTATACTACAACAATTGTATTGTAATTTTTTTTAAAAAAATTAATATAAATTATTTTTTTAAATAATATAATAATATATTTATGATATTTGTTTTAAGTTAATTAAAATTTTATATTATTAAAAATTTAGAATATAAATTAATATCTAATACAAATAAATTAAAAAATAATAATAATAATAATGAATAAACTAATATTTTATTTCAACAAAATAAATAAATTATAAATATTTTAATTAGTCAATTAAGAGAGGCAATTAGGTCTTTTAATAATTAAGAATGTTGAGTTTTAATATTAAATAATATTAATACAATTATTATTATTTATTTTTTAATAAAATAACATAAATATAAAATAATTACCAGCTCTCTCGTAGTTGACCAATCTAAGCCGGAAACAACTCACCAACGGCAAACTTAACAGCCAATCAAAAATCTATACACAACTGCCGGCCCCACCAGCCAGCGCCTTCTAGGCTCCTTCTCATCTACACCGTTAGATTCTTGCCACCTGTCAATCTTCATAACTCATGATTTTTCCTTTCAAACGTGCGGACTAGTTACGTTTCACATTGAATGTGCCAGCTGCTTTCACTTTCATTGTGTTTTTAATTAGTTGTTAATTAATTAATTAATTATTATTATTTGATTTGATACTTAAATTATTACGGTATAATAACATGTAGGTCCCTGAGGTTTTATAAGTGTTACAAATGAGGGCGTAGTTTGTCTACTTATATCCCATAAGTCGTTAATTTCTGTCAGATGACTGAAATACCGTTTACTTTGAAGTTATATACTAATATTTAAGGACTTTTTTCATTAAATATAAATATCATGATGTTTATTGTGAAATTGTAAGATATTAGGGACCCTGATGTTATTATCATCTCAATGTATTATAGTGGGGGTCATCCGTGTCTTTTTGCATTGAGCACGTCCCGCTCCATAAATAGCTTTTAAACAATTATACAATTTGTTTCTTAAAAAGGGATTTTGCATTCACGTCCTTTTATTTTGATGTTTTGAAGTTTATATACCCTTTATGCTTTATTGTATTTATGTTTATACCTCTTTTTATTTATCTTATTTACATGTAATGAAAATGCGGGAAAATTCATTCCAACAATATTAAAATAAGGATGATTTAATCATTAAAGATGTCTAAGGAGTGAGTTCTAAATTCGAACACTATAAGCACATTGGACTCGTGTATTATTTTAAAAATTCGAGTATCATTTGTAAGTGTAATTTTTACAAATGAACATAAAAAAAAAATACAGAAGAATGAAGACGCTAGGTGTTATACTCCAAATTTCATATATACTATTTTGTGCGTAAATATTATCTGCGACTTGTAGTCAAGGTGTGGCAGGGTGATGGGTGTTCTCATTCGCCCATCACACAACACTAATTGGGAATTGGAGTCGTTCTCCTAACGAGACTAACGCAGGCCAAAATCAAGTAGTGTGCGAGTGTCTTGTAAGACTGAACCCCGAAGAGAATACGCCTAGAGATAATTCGAAGGTATTGCGCGGATAGTTCACAGGAGGGGAGCGTGGACCCCATGACACTAGGATTGTAGGGGGTTATAAGTATATACTCATGAAAATATTGGTGTGTAGTTGCATATTCTCAAATATGCAAGGACCCAAATGCAATATTTCCTTCTTAATTATCTTTGCTTGATTACTTCTGAAGCACAATGACTTATACATTAAGAACCCAAATCATATTTTAATGTTTAAAAGCTGTGTCCAAAAGACAAAACTGCTAAAATATCAATGTCTTGTAATCTCTAAAGCTTTTGTTTGCTCTTGTTTTCGGGGCCACCTGTATTTTTTTCTCTGTTTGAACTCTGTCAGAAAGTCTACTTAAGAAGCAGTAGGAAAGGCAAAAATCTCAGAGTGAGGATAGAAGTTGGAAGACAACAGCTAGCCTTAAAAGCACTTTTCTTTGTTTGTTATAAGGCAAGCAAAGCAAAGAATCTATCTGTTTGCAAGGAAGCTCCTTTGCAGCTTCTCTGGTAGCTCGCTGCTTTTTTTAATTTTAATTTTCTGGTATAAATTCCCAGTTTCTCACGTCTCACATTTGCAACAACATCATTTTTTCTCACCTCTTTTCAAAACTTTCCATCTTGTTTTCTCTGGATTATTTCTTGGAAAATCAGTGTTGAGAGTTTGAGATAACAATAAGAAAATGGGAGTTGGAGGAACTTTGGAATATTTGTCTGATTTGATGGCAAGTTCTGGCCATAACCACAAGAAGATGAAGAAGAAGCAATTACAAACAGTTGATCTCAAAGTCAGAATCGATTGTGATGGCTGTGAACTTAAGGTCAAAAAAGCACTTTCTTCACTAAGTGGTAAGTTAAGTTTCCTTCAATTCTTCCCATTTACTCTGTTTCTAGCTTGTAGAACTTGTGCTGAAAGTGCTTTTTCTGTTGTAGGAGTGAAGTCTGTGGAGATAAACAGGAAGCAGCAGAAAGTTAGTGTAACTGGGTATGTTGAAGCAAACAAAGTGGTGAAGAAAGTAAAATCAACAGGAAAAAATGCTGAGATTTGGCCATATGTTCCTTACAATTTGGTAGCTCAGCCTTCCATTGCTGGTACTTATGACAAAAAAGCACCTCCAGGTTATGTCAGGAAAGTAGAAAACCCAGCAACAAGTGCTTCTGTGACTACATATGAAGATCCTTACATCACAATGTTCAGTGATGACAATCCAAATGCTTGTTATATTATGTAAAAAAAAGCACTTAAATCTTCTTCTGTCTTAAGCTGCTTTTTCTATCTCCCCTCAAACCATTGTAAAATCTTCCAATGTGGTGTATTATTAATTAGGATTTTTTTTGTTTTGCGGTCTTTTTGTTTTATTGAAGATGATAATGAGAAGATTAGTGGGTTAATCTTTGTTTTCTTTCTGAATTGTCTTGATAAGCACTTTTTTGTAGCTTCTGCAAATGACTTTTGTGGAGTGGTTATGGCGGGCCTGGAGATTTGAGCATTAGGTATTTGACAGCAACATTTTGAGTTGCTACGAGGCAACAAGAAGAGCTTACTTTTACTGTTGCATAATAGGATAATAACATTCGAATCTGTGAATTTATTTGTATCAAATAAATCTCTAAATCATATTGAAATAATCAAATTACGAATTTTAAGACTCTTATAAGGTTGCTTAGCTTTAGGGTATTTCAATCCTTTATGTAAAAAATTAGGACTTATTTGATATAAATAAACAAAATGCTTGCCTAAAATAAATATAAAAACAAAGAATCCAAATGTTACTACCCCATTAACTAAATGTGAAAAATCATGTCATTTTCATGAAAAATATGCCATTATAATAAATGATTGTCTTTACAAAAATCATTGGTCTTAAATTCAAATTTAGAAAAGTAGAAAGATTTCTTTTTGATATGAATGTCCTTGTACATGATGTTTTGTTATGAATTTCTCTTTTTTTGTGCATGATTGAGTTTGGTATGTTTGGCCACAGCTGTATTCCAGAACCATACATAGAAAGAAAGAGAGTGTTGCAAATGCAATGCAACCCGTCTGCTATTTCTAGCTACAAGTTGTAGTTTCTTTAGAGAAGACGACAAGTGTTAATCAAGTTCACATTTCAAATCCAAAAAGCTTCTGCTATTGTGAATTTCAATTTTAAATTTTTTTCTCCGACCCAATGTTCGAATTAATTCAAACCCATCATTTGGTTTCAAAAATGACAATGAAAGAAGAGAGAGATAAAGGGAGAAATTCCCACATGAGAAATTGAACATAAGAAGAAAGAGTGCAAGCTGGCTGTGCTACCTCACCTGTGCATATAGCTGGTGGTAAAACAAGATGCTGTCATTTCTGGTTCTTACAAGTTGTAAATTTGTAGTGACACAAGTAATATGTGAAGATTTCAACATGAAATCTTGGCTCCAATATTGTATTAGGTAACTGTTCGACCTAAAAGTTTAAGGCTAGCTCTAACACATGGCATAAACCTTCAGCTTTCCTAATCTTTATGTTTAGAAATCTAAACATGTAACTTAACATGATATAGAGATGGTATCCACCATGTGATTGCATTAGTCTTTAAGCTTGGTGCACATGATACCATACTAAATTATCATTTGATTCAAAAGTTTAAACTAAAAATTAAACAGTACTGAGCTTGTAAAAAAGAAAAATTATGAATTGGACCAATATGTGATTTAGGAGGGGTTGAGGTTGCGCCTATGTGTAGATTCAAGACAATGAATTCAAATCCAATAGGTTGCAAAAGGGCATTGGCGGAAAAAGGGAAAGGAGAAAAAAAAAAAAGAAATTCCCAAGAAAAGCAAATCCTTTTCTTCCACCAAAGCAAAAATGACAAGAGAATCAACTTTTCATTTCTTTTTTTCACTTTTCCCCAACACTTTCTCGGATCCAAAGGAAGCGTAAAGACGTCATTTCTATAAACAGAGGATTCATGTGCAACAGACAAGAGGTTTCAAAAGGCATATCCACCCTCAAATACAATTCAATTACAATAAATTAGTAAGAAATGAAGTTAAATCTGTATAGCAAAGACAGAAGCAACGAATATTCAAATACTGTACTGGTATATTCTTGAAAATGTAATTCAGATGTAAAAGAATTTCCGATAACATGCTGCATTTATGGCAATTGCAATGGTTTTTGTATAGCAGAATATGGGGATGAAATATTTAGTTGTATGATAAATTTCAAGGTTCCCAGGGGGGAAAACTTGAAAAAATTGCTAGAAAAATAAGCATATAAATGACAGTTTAAATGATATATACCATAGTTACAAAATTTATGTCACATTCTAATATGTAAAAATTTAGAAAACCCAACTAATTCAATCAATCAGGACGGACAATTACCCCAATATGGAATAGATGAGTTTCCTGCTCCAAATAGGCCCGGATGAGTTGGCCAGCTACAGAAACTTCTCGTTCTTTTGATAAAGGTAACTAATTCTATGGATGAGATTTCGACCTTTGAATTCAATCCGTGCTCAGATGCAGATTTGTGCTTCCTTGCTCTACTAGGAAACAGTCCCTCTAGGGAGATCCAACATATCAAAGGAGAGAAAGCACACAAAAAATTAGCATGACCAAATGGTGTGTTCAACGTAAAGCAGTGTGTTACATTGCCTTTTGACAAAGCTTTATATAAGCAGTCTACCACATCAAGTGGACCGTGCATGTCTGATTTTATTTGGATCAGACCATAAGCTATCCAACCAATCATTATTATTATACAAATATCTGTGAAAATTCCACAGGAAAAAGAAGTTAACGGATGTATGTTAAGTAACATGCCGGCCATCGGTTGCATCAGACTCACAGGAGTACTATAATACAAACTCCCTCCTGCATACATTTACGACAAATGTACCATAGCACCAGAACTACTACACCAACAGTGTCCCTGGAGAAGCTGACAGTCCAAACCTCAAAAGCAGAGCATGATTTCATGTTCTCAGCTGCTGAAACAAGCATCTTATTTATAACAATTGTTTTACTCAAATCAGGATAAATCCATTTTTTTTTTTATTATTTACTTCAGCAAGAATATAGATGCCCTAGAGGGGGATAAATGGGGATTTAATAGTTCCAATTTTTCACTGGGTAAGTTTCAAGACATGACCAGTTATTGTGGGCCTTCGATTTTTGTGATCCAAGTATGCAAAAGGAAAGAAGCTTATAAAGTTCTCAATAAGGAATAATCTTTTATTTATCTCAATTTAAAAAAAAATGTAAAATAATATTCAGGATGGTCGGCAGCCTCACTTGAGCTACACAGTCTTCTCATATATATATTTTTTTGACAACTGAATTTGGATTGTCTTCACTTGCGGTTCCCCGAGTAAATACCAACAAAATTAATATCGTAAACAAGAGTTGCATTAGCAGGTATATTACAGTCACCTACATAAACAAGAACATGTGTTAGTTTTCAATAATTGAAACCATTATATTGACATTTTGATAGCACAGGTTAATGATGATGAGTAATTTCAAAGTCCAAGAAAATGGAATAATCTCTCATATAATGAGACTTTACTCACACATGAAATGAGAGAGAGAATTCTTTGACTTGGGAAATTAGATACTCAAAAGTCAGTACTAAACATGACTTTTATGTTGAGGAAAGCAACAAAGTTTCAAGTTTTGCATCATTGCCAAGAGTCTAGAGTACAAAAATTTATTAATACATGAACACCTCACCAGAAAAGCATCCTGCAGGTTCTGGCCCATATGCTAATTCTGGTGGAATCTGAAGCTTGCGTTTTCCTCCTGAACAAAACTAAAAGTGTGACAATTTGTCGGGAACATGAAAAATGAGATGCACAGTAGTCTGTTTATAGTCTTTAAAATCATACCTACAAGCATTGGAGGAACTCCTTCACCCCCTAGAATTCCCTGATCCAATCCCTTAATGACCTGGACATAAATATGTGTATATGTTCATACATGCTAAAATTGAAAACGAAACAACAATAAGAGGAAGGAGAAGGAAGAACAATAAGGTCATTGTGGTTTGGTCATAACAACCTGCACCCGCAAACAGAGTGCATAATTTCAATGTTCAAGCACACATCAATTTGTAGTTTGTATGAGTATTAACAATCAATAATGTGACATGAAAATGAAGACAACAGCAGATTAAAGCATATACCAGATTTCTAGATAGATTTTACTATAGATTTGAAGCCTTTAATTTACATTAACAATCTCAAGATTGAATAGACTAATGGATTGACCAACTTATTAAAGAAGTAACAAAAATTGAACCTTGCCAACTCCAATACGCATAGTAAGCGGTCTAGCACGCTTATAGCTGCTATCAAAGACTGTCCCATCAGCAAATCTTGCAGTGTAGTGAACCTATATCAATTTACAAGCTCAAATTTACTGAATATGTCACAAAAAACAGTTGCAAATCAAAGAAAAATTCATAAACTAAGTTTGAAACACTATTAAGTGGCTGTTTGGTTATGTATTCAAAAACTGTTTTTCATTTTAAAAAACAGAAAACAGCAGGAAACATATGTTTGGTTGCATGTTTTGCAAAATTTGTTTTCAAAACTACAAATTCAATTCAATCCAAACCCCAAATCAATATTCTGATATAAACAAAACAAAAACCATAAACAAATCAACCCAGGAAAAATAATGAACAAGAAATGGATAAACTTTTTGAATACTGACAATGATAAAAGAAAAACTACCCAGTAACAACAAAATAAATTCAAAACCCAAATCATATTCTTGAGATAAATAGAACAAAATCCACCAAAAACAAATCAACCCAGAAAACAAAAAACAAAACTCACATTGATAAGCTCACCGTACGGAGCTTCCACGCCAGACCCAGGAGAAATATCACAGAAACCAAGGCCAGAGCGAGCAAAGTTGAACTCACATGGAGGATCTACTGTTGTGGCGTAGTACTCAATCCTGGTTGCAACAGCTTCTAATGGCGTTAAAGCAATGACGGAGGAAGTTAAAAGCCCAATTCCCACATCCAATAAGCGCTTTTTTGGGTCAAAAGAAAACTGCTTTTTGCTGTATCCTTGTGATGACAAACGAGAAGAGAAAGCAGAGCAAGTGATTGTTGGTGTACTAGTAAGTGTAGAGATTGCCGCCATTTTTTTTTTCAGTTGAGAAACTGGAGAAGTTGAGAATAATGTATTGTATCGATTTGGGAAGATTTGGATATTGAAGTGGGACCCAATTTTGGAAGGAGATTTTGGACCGTATGATGTGGATAAGAGTGTGATTAATTTTTGTGATGATTGTAAAGATTAGGATTTGTATGTCAATAACAATGCCCTTAGCATGTGTGATATTTAATAAGATGATTATATTTTCTAAGTTTTGTTAAATAATTTTATCTAAATTAGAAAAAATAATAAATATTATAATAATATAATACCGTCATAATAATTTATAAAAAATAAAATTGCATAAAAATTTATATAATTAATATTATTAAAAAAAATAAATTCATTCCAAAATTATATCTCAAACAGTACTTATTTATACAAATTGATACGACAAACTGAGTTCTAACACTAATAATTAATTAAAATTTCAAAGTTTATCAAGTAAAATGGCAAGATCCTCCAAGCTTAATTCCTCTGCCCACTTTAAACCATCCAATTCCCATATCCCATTTTCATCCTTGTTTCCTTCATTCTTATTGCTTCTTGTTCCATCCCTTTTCTCATTCTGCTAACATAAAATCCCAATTAAAAATAAATAAATAAATAAAATATGACGAATTATTAATTCTTAGCTTCAAAGTTAAAAATTAAATTTTAAATATATAGTATTTAAATTTTAACACAAGGTTAAATTTATTACATAGATTTAAACAACAAACACCGATAATTTATTATGTTCTATAAAGTGTAAATTAATTAATTATTTGTGTTCAAAAAATTCAAACACGGAATATAAAAATAAATATATTTAAATATTTTAAAAAATTAATAATTATATTTAAGTTTAACAAAACTTCAGTGCCATATATAGAACAATGAATTCTTGTATATCCAGTATTGTTTTGGTTTGTTTCTACTCACCTCATTAAAATTTGACAACAGATGTTCTTCAATCGGAGCTCGTTTATTGTTGTCATTGTTGTTGTTGTCGTCGTCGATAGTAGCAGCGGTAGGATTAATAGTGCTTTCGCCGTTGTCATCGTTAGCGGCGATAATGCTTTCATTGTTCGCATTAGTCAAATCAAAAAGTTCACAATTTAAAGGAGATAAAACCCTGAAAATATTTACAAGAAGAAATTAATTTTAAGGTTGCGAGTAATATATATATATATATAAATTTTATTTTATTTTATCTTAACTAAATAATAATTAATAATTTGCATACCTCTCAGAGTTGAAATCTGAATTCTGAGCAATGGAATTGATCATCTCATAAGGGTTTGCTTGAAAGTTATAAGAAGTTGGTGGCAATATTAGATTTTGATTGTTCTGCAAATATTCCAAAAATAAATAAAAATTACCAATTAATTATAATATTTAATGTCATCTGGGAATTGATTGAATTGATAATTCAATGTCATTTTTAAGGAAAAAAATAAATAAATTAGGAGGTAGAAACAAACCCATATTTCTTCTGATGTTTGTGGAATTGGATAGTTTTGAATCCCAAATGCTGGGGAATCAAGCCCCTGAAAATGCTTGCAATCAACTCATAAATTCTCTATTAAAGGGTACAAAAAAATTGTGTATTGTTTGTTATAATTGATTCTTATTTTTCATTCAATCCAGTTTGATATTGTAAATTACAAAATCATTTGTTTCAAACTAGTTTGATTTTGATAAATAGCAAACCAAACTGAATCATATTCTTTATTTTAAATTTTGTTTTTCATTTAAAGAGAGTTTTAGATAAAATAGACACGTCATTTCATCTGTACATGCATTCATTAAATAAAATCTTATTTCGTACATATTTAGTTTGAAATTGAGCGATTATAGAAGAAACAAAAATTAAAAAACATAACATAATTTTATTGAATAATCCTATTAAAATAGAAATATCTAAAAAAAATTGTTTTTAGAACATATGGTAATAAATATGTTATTGGAAATTGAAAATGCAGAATTCATCAATTTCTAATTTTAATTTAGAAAATATTTTAAACTATTTAATACACATGAGTTTAATAACAAATTAACAAAGTTGAGATTGCTATTACATACCATAGAGGAGAATTTGAACTGTTCTGACAGCTGATTTGGAAAATCAAGTGTGCTTTGATCCTCCATTATTGCTTGATGCTATGTCATTTTTTCCAAACAAATATAGAGATTAGCAAATAGAATAATTTAAATTTATAGTTAAATATGCGAGATAGATTAATTATTATATTATTATTCTAAATACGATATGATTATTAGTCTATTTAATTTTATATGTAAATATTTAATATTTACATATAAAATTAAACAAGGTAATTGATAATAAAATAATTAATCAAAAGATATATATATATATATATATATATAATCACCTGAATTTCTGAATTGGAGAAATCCAGTGGAATTTGATTGATTTCCGGAGAAGGGAAACTTGCCACAGGAATTGAAAGATTTTGAGTGTAATTACCAGTTGATGTTCCACTAACTTGAGCAAGTAATTCTTGAAATGAACCCTCGGGGAAGCTTCATGATATGCAACAAATATACATGTAGTGTTCGCATGGTTCCCAAAATCATTACTAGACGATTATAGGTTTCTTATACGACACAAATTTAAATTTTATTTCTTGTCGAATTTGAGTTTAGATACTTTGACATCTCATACTACGAATGAGATCAAATACTGATAAAAAAAATTATGAGAAATGACGATGATGTTGGTGATGATTTACCTGTTTGAAGCAATCCAAGGATCATGTTGCATGGAAAGCAAAATAGAATTAGGGTTTTGCTTCTCCTGTGACAACTGATGATCAGTTCTCTTGGATTTGTAAGAACATTGATTCTGATCTTCCTTTTCCTTCTCCATTCCATTCTTCTGCCAATTGTATATCCTCATTCTTATTCTACATTATAAAGAATTTCTTTAACTATGTTATACATACATACCTGAGAGCTTAATTTTCTGTATTTCCTCGATGGAGTGCCAATCAACTCTTTCTGCAAATGGCATTATAATTCAGAAAAAAGAAAGGAAAATAACTGGTGTAAAATTGAATATGGGGGAAGTGTTTACTTTTCTGTTCTCGACTTGTTGCAAAGAAGTCTTCAGGTTTTTCTCCAGCCAAATAAGTCGAGATGGCAATACATCTTCTTCAGACTCTGGCTCATAAAACCTTACATGAATATTGCCAAAAATATATTCAGAATAATTATCATATATTATAAGCTTATATTATTGTAATAATATTATTATTACCTGAGCTTGTTGTTTAGGATTTCTACATCTGCGCTTGACTTTTTGATTCGTAGCTCTAGGTCCTAATTAGAATATTATCAAAATCGAAAGTGAGCAATTAATTATATTAATTAATTAATTAATTAATGTTTAATTACGAAATTAATGAAGATTAAGATTCGATGTACTTACTTTGATTCTGTGTAGCAAAAGTGTAGGTTTGAATTGAGAACCCAGATTGCATGCAACACAATTAAAAAGGGTTTTGATAATTCATTGAAAATAAAGAAAATTATATTAGAATTAATTAATTAATTAATTAATATCATGTTAATCTTTTTGGCTAAAAAATATAATCCAAGTACTGGTAAAAGAAAATAAAATTATGGTAAAATTTTCTCAAACAATTATACTCCAACTAATATTTTTGCAAACTTTAGGGACATAAATGATTAATTTTAAAAGTTTAATGCCTAAAGTTATAATTCATAAATTATCAAGGACATTCATAAAATTTTATATCTACACGGACAATGTTAAAAGAGAGAGAACGAAACTGATCGTCCATGTAATAAAATTTGGTGTCGTGATCACCCTTGATGTGATCAAGTTGCTTCAGCTTCTCCTCCGTGTGACATGTGCAATGCACGCGTCTCTGTAGTAAGAAATTAAAAAAAAAATTTGATTTATAATTTATTATAAATCAATTTAATTAATCAAAGCAAATAAACTATTAAAATGTTTATGTACCTTATAGTTATTCACTTCACTGTTTTAAAAATAAAATCTTAAATTGTTAGTTTGATTTATAAAAAAAATTTAAAATTTAAAATTTTATTAAAAAAATAAATAAACTTACTGAAATTTTTCCTCTAGTGAAAGATCGAGATAACTTTAATCACATATTCAATT
Organism: Cedrela odorata; assembly: GCA_035584115.1. Lineage (NCBI taxonomy): Eukaryota > Viridiplantae > Streptophyta > Magnoliopsida > Sapindales > Meliaceae > Cedrela > Cedrela odorata. Next base: position 3,899,409 of record JAXCLQ010000014.1, read on the forward strand.
CTATAAATTAAAAGATAAAATTTTTTAAATAATTAGATAATTTATTAAAAAATTTATAAATATTAAGGTAAATTCAAAAATTTCACCTTTTTTTATTACAAAATGTAGTCGACCAACCACGTTTAAAAAGGAGAGAAAGTAACGAGAGCAAGATCTATATCGCATGTGGTTGAAATTTCTTGAGCTTTCTTGATCAAACTATGTCTTATCTTACTATAAGTCACTTGACATTTTTTCTTATTATCTATTTTCATGATCTCAATCTTCTTACCCATGGTATGATTGTAAAAGAGAAGAATAAGAAGAAGAAAAGCTCTAGAGGAGAGAAGAGAGGACTTATTTTAAGAATAACAAATGAGATCCATTTTGCTCTTATCTATAATCTAAGCCTTTGCACGTAGGCCAACTAGGGGATTTTGTAAGCAATATGAAGTTTTGGAGTCATAAATGTGAGTGATTTGCCACCTTAAAATGGGTTAAGTTTGTCTACAATCGACTACTCCCTTTAGAGTCATTGAGATACCATTCATTTCGTATAATAGCACTCAAATCCCTAAA
>JAXCLQ010000014.1:3900066-3915959 GCA_035584115.1 Cedrela odorata
TGTATCCATGAATTAAATGTGAGTATGTCAGCTACATTTTGAAGTCCAATTTGGCTCTGGAAAATTATTCTAAAAATCTAACATTTTCTGACTGATTCAGATGTATTTGTCTTAATGATATCGACATTATCAGATTTTAAAATGAGATTATATGAAGGAAAAATGTTTGCATACAGCTGGGTTTCAACTATTAATTATTAAGTTAAAACAATCATTCTCGAATATTTGTCAACTACCAACTGCTACAATTACTTACCAATGGATAGGCTTGAGAGATCGATCGAAAATGTAAATAAATAATGTTCATTTTGATGTGAAATTAAAATGATTCAATTCTAAAGTTGTATGAAAGCTGAATATAAAGCTTTTGTATTGTACTTTTTTAATTATCATGCACGTGTACAATGTTTTAGTTCATGTAGACCTACCCACTTTCTGCCATAGCAAATCTATGGAAACTTCATTGAAGCCTTTTAACTTTTTCCCCTTCTTATATTTTTAATTGTTAATTTCAATTTGCATGTTACTTAAAGTGGGAAATTAGGAAGATTTTGGACTATATATATATATAATACACTGTGACAAGGAAAAAGACAACAAAGAGAAGCTAATAACTTCAAACAATTATTGGGTTTATAAAATTAATTGCATACATATGAACCAACTTTTCCATCACTTTCTCTCCAATTTTCTATTGCTTTCTTTCTTTTTGCTTTTGAATAAACAAACCCAGAAGAAGAAAAAGATTGTTCATAAATATCCTTCTTCGCTTTAACCTTTAGTTACCTCCTGACCTAGTTGTTGATACAATTAGATTGCTGTTATGCGTGTAAACTTAGATGGGTTGCACAAGGTATCTTAATTTTGGAAAAAATTTAGACGAGGCAGACAGTATTTTATATAATTGGATTGTTCATTCACTAAAATTTTACAATGTAAACATTCAATTATAAATTTTACAATATATATTAATATCAATTATAAAAGCCTGTTTTTACCTAGTGTGTGTGTGTGTGTGTGTGTGTATATATATATTATATTATGAATCAGTCTAATTTTAATTTACTTCCAATTTCTCTCTTCCTTTTGTATTTTGTTCAACAATTCTGAATATCAACAGTTGTTAAAAGTAGGGAAGGAGCTGAATTTTAAAATATGAAAAAAGCAACTTTGAAGAGATTAAACTCTAAAAATATTTCATAAAAATTAAATGGTGAAACATTTTACTGCTAAACGTAAGAGATCATGCTATGATAAAATTTTATTTTATAAGTTTAAATTATAAATAATTTAAATACAAACTTAAAATTTTTTTTTTCATTTAGTTTCACCTCTGGTTAAAAGATAAAATTTTACTCAATTTATATATATAAATAAGAGTTGTATAACTAGTATATAAATTAACGTATTAATATTAATAATCTTTTATTTTTTAACAACTCTTAACGTTAAATATTATCGATTATATATATATATGTATGAATATTAAAGTTATATCAAAAGCTTAAATTAAAAGTAAATAAATAAAAAATTGTAAGCCACCGAAGTAAATTATGCCCCAACTTGTGCAAAGTGGTTGATTTGAAAAAATCTAATGGTTTTGGAATGTAGCATGAATTGGTTTTGTTATATAATTATCTAAACATGGTGCTGGTGGGGAGCTAATCAAAGACATGTACATGACAACTACATTATTTTATTCTTCCTTTCATAAATTAATTGAATCGCTTGGAGACATAAAATAAAAAATAAAAAAATAAATATTAAAGCCCCTTTACCTAATGTAAGACTAAGTGGTCGTTTTAAATATTAAAAATAAATAATTTGAGATAGTATCTAAAAGAATTATTTTTTTAATTTAATTTTATTTTATAACCAAAAAATAATATACAAAATAAATTAATTATTCTATATATGTTTTATTATTATCCCAAAAAATGGATTAATTGATAGATGGCATACTACTTTTTTTTTCTTTTACCTTTAAATGGTGTATAATTTTGCGGTGAATGCTAATTGATTAAACGAGTATAATAATGCATACGTATATCGTGATCTAAAATATTTTATTAAATCATTAAGTAATTTACACTCTTTAATTATCTTCTATATAAAAATAAATTATCATTTTGCATCAATTATACAACCTAGGTTTAAATATGAAATTATTAGGAGACAATAAATATCTGAAAATAATAATATTAATAATAATTTTTTTTAATATTTAATAAAATAATCTTGGTGGGTTTGATGGGTTTCAAAAATATATTTTATATTAATTTCAAATTTTATAAAGTAAATAAATATCCGTTTGAATTTTGACAGTCATTTTCCTTCCATGTATATATATATATATATATACACACGGCGCCTGCTGATCAATCAAAACTGGAAACAACTCACTAACGGAAAACTTAACAGCCAATCAAAAATCTGTACAGGCTGCCGGCCCCACCAACCAGCGCCTTCTCAGGCTCTTCTTCTCATCTCTAACCGTTAGATTGTTGACACCTGTCAATCGTCTTACCTTATGATTTTTCCTTTCAAGCGCGTGGACTAGTTATGTTTCACGTTGAATGTGACAGCTGCTTCATTGTATTATTAATAAATTAATTAATCATTAATTCATTTGATAATTATTTATTACTGGATAATAACATACAACTCCCTAACATTTTATGTTTGTTACAAATAAGGGCATAGTTTGTTTATTTTGTATCAAATAAGTCGTTGACTTATGTTTGTCAAGTGATATAGTGGTATATTAGTGTTGTCAAAATTCAATATTGTAAAGGTGATTTGGTCATTTTGAATTTTTAATAGGATTTAAGGACTTATTTGATAGAAATAGAAATATTATGTCGGTAACTGTGAAGTATAATAAACTAGGGATCCTGATGTTATTATTATCTCAAAGTATTACACGGGGTCAACCGTGATTTCTTGCATCGAGCACTTCCCCGTCCATAAATAGCTTTCAAATAATTATACATTTTGTTTCTTAAAAGGGGATTTTGCATTCATATCCCTCTATTTTGATGTTTTGAAATTTGTATACCCTTATGCTTTTTTGTATTTATGTTTACACCTCATTTTGTTTAGTGCAATGACAATAAGAGGAAGTTTGTTCGAACTACCCAAAAATAAAAATAATTTAACTAGAAAAAAAGGAGTGAGTGAGTTGATTCGAACATTATAAATATTTTTGGCTTTACAATAATGTAAAAAAAAATTATTACAATTTACATGTATAAATCACAATTGAAACATAGTTACATAAGTGCAAGGTGGTCGTGACGCCCATTTTTCATGTAATTTCTTTTATAAAAAAAAAGTGAAGATTTATACAAAATTTTATACTTAAAGTTTATCATGATGTTATCAAACTTGTGATCTAAAATTTTTAAAAAATTTTAATTTAAAAAGTTTAAAAATTCTAATCTAAACAAAACATAAAAAAATATGTTGAATAAAGTTTAAATGTACATGGAAGAACACACAAGAGGCTAGAAATTTATGCAAGGAAAATACATGGTAGGGGGTTATAAATATATGGTAGTGAAAATGTGGGTGCATAATTGTATATTCTCAAATATGAAAGGACCCAAATGCAAAATATCTTAAGTTTTTATTCTTTCTTACTTACCCATGAATCATAATGACTTGTACATTAAGAACCCAATTCCTATTTTAATGTTTAAAAGCATTGTCCAATAGACAAAGCTGCTAAAATCAATGTCTTGTAATTTCTCAAGCTTTTGTTTACTGTTGTTTTGGGGGCCACCTGCTTTTCTTTCGCTGTTTGAAATCTGTCACAAAGTCTATTTAAGCAGCAGTAGTAAAAGCAAAAATCTGAGAGTAAGTAAACAAGTTGTAAGACAACAGCTAGCCTTAAAAGCACTTTTCTATGTTTGTTACAAGGCAAGCAAAGCAAAGAATCCACCTGTTTGCAAGGAAGTTCCTTTGCAGCTTCTCTGTTAGCTCACCGCTTTTTTTAATTTTTATTTTTCTAGTATAAATTCTCAGTTTCTCACCTCTCACATTTGCAACAACATCGTATTTTCTCACCTCTTTTCAAAATTTTCCATCTTGTTTTCTCAGGATTATTTCTTGGAAAATCTGTGTTGAGAGTTTGTGATTACAATCAGAAAATGGGAGTTGGAGGAACTTTGGAATATTTGTCTGATTTGATGGGAAGTTCTGGCCATAACCACAAGAAGAAGAAGCAATTACAAACAGTTGATCTCAAAGTCAGAATGGATTGTGATGGCTGTGAACTTAAGGTCAAAAAAGCACTTTCTTCACTAAGTGGTAAGTTAATTTTCCTTCAATTCTTCCCATTTCCTCTGTTTCCTGCTTGTAAAATTTGTGCCGAAAGTGCTTTTTTTGTTGCAGGAGTGAAGTCTGTGGAGATAAACAGGAAGCAGCAGAAAGTTAGTGTAACTGGGTATGTTGAAGCAAACAAAGTGCTGAAGAAAGCAAAATCAACAGGAAAAAAAGTTGAGATTTGGCCATATGTTCCTTACAATTTGGTAGCTCAGCCTTACATTGCTGGTGCTTATGACAAAAAAGCACCTCCAGGCTATGTCAGGAAAGTAGAAAACACAACAACAAGTGCTTCTGTGACAAGATATGAAGATCCTTACGTTACAATGTTCAGTGATGACAATCCAAATGCTTGTTCTATTATGTAAAAAAAAAAAAAAAGCACTTAAATCTTCTTCTGTCTTAAGCTGCTTTTTCTCTCCCCATAAACCATTGTAAAATTCCAATGTGGGGTATAATTAATTAGGATTTTTTTTGGGGTTTTCATGTTTTATTTTGTTTTGGTTTGGTTTTATTTAAGATGAAAATGAGAAGATTAGTGGGTTAATCTTTGTTTGTTTTGTTTGTTTTCTTTCTAAATTGTCCTGATAAGCACACTTTTTTTTAGCTTCTGCAAATGACTTTTGTGGAGTGGTTAAGGTGGTCTTAGAAATTTGGGCTTTTGGAATTTGATAGCAACAATTTCATTTGTTACGGGGCAGGTAGAATAGCTTACTTTTACAGTTGCATAATTGAATAATAACATTCAGATTCCTAAAGTTCTATAATTTTCAAATAAATACATGATTTATTTATTTGTATCAAATAAGTCCCTAAATCACATTGAAATAATCATATTACTGTTGTAATATTAAATTTTGACACTCCATCGTAAGATTGTTTAAGAGTATTTTAGTCATTTCAATAAAAAATATGTACTCATTTGATATAAATGGTCAAACAATGCCTTTACTTAAGAAATTATAAAAACACAAGGATCCAAATGTTACTATCCCATAAATGAAATCATGAAAAATCATGTCATTTTCATGAAAAATATGTCAATATTTGCATAAATAACACATTATAATAAATTATTAGTCTTTTAGTAACCTTCTTTACCAAAATTATTGGTCTAAAATTCAAGTTTTAGAAAAATGCATAGAATTAGAAAGATTTCTTTTTGACATGAATGTTTATTATGATTTTCTCCTTTTTTGTGCATGAAATGAGTTTGGCATGTTTGGCCACAGCTCTATTCTAAAACCATATATAGAAAGAGAGAGTGTTGCAAATGCAATGCAAGCTGTCTGCTAATGCTTCTCTGCTGCTGCTATTTCTAGCTACAAGTTGTAGTTTCTTTAAAAAAGATGACAAGTTAATATCAAGCTCACATTTCAAAACCAAAAAACTTCTGCTTTTGTGAATTTCAATATACAAATCTTATCTCCTACACATTGTTCAAATTAATTCAAACCCACCGTTTGCTTTCAAAAATGGCAATGAAAAAACAGAGAGGGGGGGGTGGGCGTGGGTGGGGAGGAGAAGAAGAAAGAAATTCCCACATGAGAAATTGATCGTAAGAAGAAGTGCAAGCTGGCTGTGTATATAGCTGGTGGCAAGCAAGATGCTTCCATTTCTGGTTATTAGAAGTTGTAATTTTGCAGTGACACAAGTAAATATGTGAAGATTCCAACATGAAATCTTGGCTCCAATATTGTATTAGTTAACTGTTTGACCTAAAAGTTTAACGTTAGGTGTAACACATGGCACAAACCATCAACTTACCAAATCGTTGTGTTTAGAAATCCAAACCTGTAACTTAAGTTTCAACATCCTATCAAAGTTAATATTGATAAAGAGGTCTTGTGTTGGAATCCCACACACATGATTGCATTTTGTATCTCTTTTTGTCTAAAAAGCTTAAGCTAGTAAATAAGCAACTGAACAATAGTATTAAGCTCGTACAAGACAGAAAATTTCCAGATTGGATGAATGTGTGATTTAAGAGTGGTTGCAGTTGCACCTATGTGTAGATTCAAGACAGTGAATTCAAAAGAATTCAAATCCAATGGGTTGCCAAAAGGGCATTGGCAGAAAAAGGAAAAAAAAAGATGAAATTCCCTAGAAAAAGCACATCCTTTTCTTCCACCGATGCAAAAATGACGAGAGAATAAACTTTTCATTTCTTTTTTTTTTTCCACTTTTCCCCAACACTTTCTCGGATCCAAAGGAAGCGTAAAGAAAATCATTTCTATAAACAGAGGATTCATATGCAACAGACAAGAGGTTTCAAAAAGCGTATCGACCCTCATATTCAATCAAATTATAATAATTTAGTAAAAAATGAAGTTAAATCTGTAAAGCCAAAGACAGAAGCAACCAATATTCAAATACTGCACTTGACTTGTATATCCTTGAATATGTAATTTAGATATAAAACATTTTCAGATAGCATGCTGCATTTATGACAAATGAAATGGATTTTGTACAGCAAAATATGGGGATGAACATAATATATAGTTGTATTGATAAGTTTCAAGGGTTCCCAAGTGGAATACTCGAACAATTTGCTAGAAAGTGAAAGTATAAATGACATTTAAATGATATATACCATAGATACCCAACTAATTCAATCAATCAGGATGGACAATTACCCCAATAAGGAATAGATGAGTTTCCTGCTCCAAATAGGCCCGGATGAGTTGGCCAGTTACTGCAACTTCTCAATTCTTTTCACAAAGGTGACTAGTTTTGTCAATGAGATTTCGACCTTTCAATTCGATCCATGCTCGGATGCCGATTTGTGCTTCCTTGCTCTATACTTTATGGGAAACAATCACTTTAGGGAGATTCAACATATCAAAGGAGAGAAAGGACACAAAAAATTAGCATGACCAAATGATGTGTTCAACATAAAGCAGTGTGTTACATCGCCTGTTGATCTTTATATAAGCATTCTGTGAACAGAAGATCACATAAAGCAGTCTACCAAATCAGATGGACCGTGCACTGTGATCTTGGCCATCATCAGTGATATTTTGGTCAGACCATTGGCTAACCAATTAGTCATTATTATTAAACAAATAACTATGAGAATTCCACAGAAAAAACAAGTTGATGGATGTATGTTAAACAATATGCTGGTCATCAGTTGTAACACACTCCCAGGGGTACTATCATACGAAGTCCCTACCGCATACATTCACGGCAAATGTGCATAGGAGCAGAACTACTACACCAACAGTATCCCTAGAGAAGCTGACAGTCCAAACCTCAAAATCAGATCATGATTTCATTTTCTCAGGTGCTGAAACAAGCATTTCAATTTTTTTTTCCTCAAAGCAGGACAAATTCATTTTCTTTTATTTACTTCAGCGAGAATATAGATGTCCTAGAGGGGGATATAAATGGGGATCTTATAGTTCCAATATTTCACTGGGTAAGTTTCAAGAGACGACCAGTTATTGTGAGCCTTTGATTTTTGTGATTCAAGTATGCAAAAGGAAAGGAGCTTATAAAGTTCTCAATAGGGAATAATCTTTTACTCATCTCAACTTTAAAAAAAAAATGTGTAAAATCATATTCAGGATGGTCAGCAGACTCACTTGAGCTACACAGGCTTCTCATATATTTTTTTGAACAATTGAATTTGGATTGTCTTCACTTGTGATTCCCTGAATAAATGCCAACAAAATTATTATCGTAGATGAGAGTTGCATTGGCGGGTATATTACAGTCACCTACATAAACAAGAAAATGTGTCAGTCTCCAATAATTGAAACCTTTATATTGACATTTTGACAGTACAATATTATGATGATAATTAATTTCAAATTCGAAGAAACTAGAGAGAGTTCTTTGACTAGGAAAATTAGCTACTCAATAGTCAGCACAGTTAAAATTTTGAGTGTATTGTGAAGAACAATCAGAAGGATATCAAGCTCACTTTGTATTGAAAGAAAAACGTATATTATCAATTCAAGCTAACATTCATTGCTCATGCATTTTACAAGAGTAAGAAGAATATATATATTACAAAAAATCTGGAAAAAGTTAGAAAAAACACTAGGGCCAAAAATTGCAATCCTTGATCAGCTGGAATTTCAGAACGAGGATAAGACTACTGCTTGTCCTGCTACTGCTTGCCCTGCTGTTGCTGATATTCCATTGCGAGCTGTACCATGATGACTTGATAGAAACTAACTCCATTGTCTTCTTCCGCACCTTATGAGCTCGATTCTGTTCACACTTGGTCTTGATCCAAATGGCCCAATGAAACTTCATTTTCTTCAACTCTCACTCTCAAAGTTAACCAATCTCCAGTATGGTTGAGTTTGCTTCTAAGTTTTTCAAACTTTTAGACACTAAGTGGTTTTGTAAATATAGCAGCCATTTAATCTTCAGTAGGTACAAAACGAATGTTTAATTCCTTGTTTGGGATCTTGTCCCTCACAAAATGAATGTCAATTTCTACATGTTTTGTCCTGACATGGTACACAAGATTTGCTGCCAAAACTGCTGCACTGAGATTATCACACCAAATTGTTGAGGGACCTGAGAATTCAACTTTAAATTCTGTGAGTAGTAACCTGATCCATCTCTCAATGCTCCGTACTCTGCTTCAGCACTTGATCTTGACACCACCTGCTGGTTCCTAGAGCTCTAAGAAATTATATTTCCTCCTAAGAACACATTGTATCCAGTGGTAGACCTTCTGTCATCCTTATCTGATGTTTAATCAGCATCTGAGAAGCCTACCAGATTCAAGTCATTTATTTTCTTGAACATAATTGCACGTGTGTTTCAAGTATCTTAGCACTATTTTGGATGTATTCCAGTGAGTATCTCTCGGTTCATACATATACTGACTCAATTTATTTATAGCAAGTGCAATATCAGGCCTAGTCAAAGTTGCATACTGCAAAGAGCCAATTATTGATCGATAGAAAGTTTTGTCTTGCAGAAGTTTGCCATCGAATTTGCTCAACTTAGTGCTTATTGTCATTGGAGTGGTGACACCCTTGCATTCCAGCATACTTGTCTTCAACAACAGATTAGTTATGTATCTTGACTGGCACATGAGCAGAGTACTGTTTTCTTTTGACTTCAAAGCCCAGTAAATAACTTAACTCACTTAGATCCTTTAGGGCAAACGTTTTGCTGAGCTTGCTGATCAGGTTCTCTATATGCTCATTGTTGCTTCCTGTCACAATAATGCCATCCACATAAATTAGTATCAAGGTTATTTCGTTCCCACATGTGTTTATAAAAGAGTGAGGTATCTGATTTAGAATTTGTAAACTTCCAAATCAGAGCAATTTTTCAGTTTATCAAACCGTGCCATTGGTGCTTGTTTTACCTCATAGAGGGTTTTCTTTAATTTGCATACATGATTCAGCTTCTTTCGATCTTCAAAACCTAGTGGTTGCTTCATATACACTTCTTCATATAGTTCACCATTCAAGAAAGCATTATTAATGTCCACTTGTCTAAGCTTCCAATCAAAATGCACTGCTAAACTCAACACAATTTTGATTGTTGCAGGCTTCACCACATGGCTGAAGGTCTTTGAAAAATCTATGCTTGGTGTCTGCAGATACCCCTTAGCTACCAATCTTGCTTTGTATTTATGAATACTCTCATCTGCATTTTGTTTTACTTTGAAAATCCATATGTTGCCTACTACTTTCATCCCAAGTTTTCGACATACAAGCTCCTAGATTTCTGACATACAAACTCTCAGGTTTTGTTTTTCTCCAATGCATTCAGTTCTTGTTCCATAGTAGACTTCCATTTCTGATTTTTCGATGCTGTTACTTCATTTACATGAATTTCAGCATTTAAATTTTCAAATGATTCAGCCAAGTAATATTTTGGTTTGAAAATTCCTACTTTGCTCCTAGTGATCATAGGGTGGCCATGTTGTTGAGGGTTCTGATTATTAGTGTTTTGTGGGTACTGGGAATTTCTATTTTGATGAGTTGTGTTTGAAGATTCAATAAGTGAAGATGAAGTGAGAAATAGAGACTGAGAAAGTGAATTTCTTATAGGATTATTGTGTGAAGGTGAGGTAGACACTGCATTGTGAGCATCTGGAACTGGTCTTGCATCTGGAATAGTGTTGTTGTTGAGTTCACTTGTGAACTAATTTGAAATGGTATAAGGAGGCTGCTGAGACACTTGGAAATCATCTGTTATTTTGGAAACTTGAGAGATGAAATTAGAATCATCTGAGAATGGAAAATTGTCCTCATTGAACACTACATTTCTTGCAACGTAGATTCTTTTCTAAGGATGCAGACAGAGATACCCCTTGTGTTGACTAATATAACCTATGAACACGCACTTAGATGTGTGAAATTGGAATTTGTTCCTATTGTATGGTCTCAAGAAAGGATAACATTCACAACTGAAGACTTTTAAGAAGTTGATGTCTGGTTTTTGGCCAAACAAGAGTTCAAAAGGTGATTTATTTGATAGCACAGGTGATAGCATCCTATTTATCAGAAAAACCGAAATATAAAAGGCCTCCCACCAATATTTTAAAGGCATGCTTGCCTGAGCAAGAAGTGTCAATCTTGTTTCCACAAGATGTCTATGCTTCCTTTCTACCTTTCCATTTTGGTTATGAGTGTAAGGACATGCATATCTGAGAACAATTCTATGTTTTGCTAGAAAATTTTCAAATGCTCTAAATTCATCCCCCATGTCACACTTAAATGACTTGATTTTGAGTTCAAAAGACTTTTCTACAAAGCTTTTGAAATGTCTAAAGATGGTAATTGCATCAGAATTGAAAGCAAATAGATATATCCATGTGAACCTTGTGTAATCATCTATAAAGGCTACGTAGAACTTGTATTCATTGGTTGAAAAGATAGGTGTTAGACCTCATAGATCGGTGTGTATAAGTTCAAGAGGTTTCTTTGATTTTGTGACTGTGGTTTTGTATGATTCTTTATGCATTTTACCAAACTTAGAAACAGAACAGAATGTTAATGAGGCTGCTGTTGGAAAATTTTCATTGATTTCTTTATAATCAATACAATTATAAAGTATATTCTTAATGACTCTTATATTAGGGTAACCCTGCCTTTTGTGCCATAGGTCTAGGTCCCTTTGAGTCTTTGAATTTTTTGAGGAATGAAAAGACTTTGATCTTAATTTGACAGGAACTGAACTAAAATGTAAAGATTTTGACAAAGAAGTTAGATTGACAAAGAAGGAAGATTGTGAACCCAGCATTGGACACTCCAACAATCGATATAAGCCTTTCCTATCCATTCCTCAAAGCAGAATTTTCCTCCTCTTCAGGTCCTTCATAACATAAGAACTTTTATAAAAGATGATTAAAGCATCATTATAATTCAAGATTTGAGACACACTAAGAAGATTTTTGGAGATTTTGGGGACATAAAGGACTTTGTTTAATTTCAATGTGTCATGTGTAGATTGTGTGTATATGTTTGTGTGTCCTATATGTGAAATAGGTAAACACTAACCATTACCTACTGAAATCTTCTCACCTCCCTTATATTCTTGGTTGATTTGCAAGTTCTTCAAATAATTTGTAACATGTTTTATGACACCAGAATCCACATACCATGCTGGATCAGCAGCTGTTTCAAGGGTGGTGATATATTCTCTTTTTCCATCTTGTTTCGCTAGCTGAGGTGTGTAGTCCTTGTTATATCTGTGCCAACTCTCAACAACAGCATGACTTGTCTTCAAGCAAATCTAGCAAGTCAGTTTAGGGGGACATGTTTCTGCCTCCTAGGTTTCTGCCTCTACCTCTACCACCAGTGTTGTATGCTCCTTTATTCTGGTTCCCTGCGTTCCAATTTTTCTTATGATTTGAATTGGTTTATGCATAGTTTGCATTGATTTCTTGTTGAAAACTTGATCTCAGAGTTCCATTCTAGGCCTTCAATTTATTTTCTTAACTAAGAAGCATAGAGTATACCTCTTCTACTGTAGGAGTTTCTAGTCTTGAGGATATGTTTATTATAACTAAATCATAATCCCCTCTGAGACCACCAAGAAAGTAAAGTATCAAATCTTTGTCATTGACAAAGTCTCCAGTAGCTTTAAGAGCATCGACCATACCATTGATCTTCATATAATATTGTATCATGTTTATGTTTTTCTTCTTTGTGGAAGAGATCAGGCTGCACAAGTTGATAATCTTTACCATTGATTTTGCAGCAAAAATCTTAATGAGTGCTTCCCACAACTCAACAAAAGAAGAGCATCCCACCACAGCAACTAACATGGGCTCACTAAGCGTGGAAAGTAACCATTCCATGAGCTATTGATCTTGTTTTTTTTTTTTTCAAATTTTGTAGATTGGGTTTATGGTTGTGATGTTGTTGTTCTCTTCATCAACTGATATATTATATTTGAGTGGTGGTGTGACATTGATGTCAAGAAATTCTTCAAGATCATTACCTCTTACAATGGTAGCACTTGAGATTTCCACAGCAAAAAGTTTCCATCAATCAGCTTGATTGTAGTGGGGAATGATAAAACATTGTTGTTTGTATTTGTTGAGTTTTGTGATGCTATGTTAACTTGAGTCGAGTTGCTTGAATGATCACTTGCTATTGCCATGTATTCTAGAACGGATCAGTGCTCGGATACCAAGTTAAAATTTTGAGTGTATTGTGAAGAATAATCAGAAGGATATCAAGCTCACTTTATATTGAAAGAAAAACGTATATTATCAGCTCAAGCTAACATTCATTGCTCATGCATTTTACAAGAGTAAGACGTATATATATATATTACAAAGAATCTGAAAAAGTTAGAAAAAAACACTAGAGGCCAAAAATTGCAGCCCTTGATCAGCTAGAATTTCAGAACGAGGATAAAGCCGCTGCTTGCCCTGCTGCTGCTGATATTCCATTGCGAGCTGTAACATGATGACTTGGCAGAAACCAACTCCATTGTCTTCTTCTACACGGCTCGGTTCTTTTCACACTTGGTCTTGATCCAAATGGCCCAATGAAGCTGCATGCACTAAACATATTTTTACAAGAATCTAAGAATTTGGAATATTGTTAGATATGATGATTGTTGAAAATAAGTAAAATTGTTGCCTGTTGAGGAAAACAACAAAGTTTCAAGTTTTGCATCATTGCCAAGAGTCTAGAGCATGAAATTTTATTAATACAAGAACCTCACCAGAAAAGCATCCCGCAGGTTCTGGCCCATATGCTAATGCTGGTGGAATCTGAAGCTTGTGTTTTCCTCCTGAACGAAACTAGAAGTGTGACAATTGGCAGGGAATATGAAATAATGTACGAAAAATGAAATACATAGTAGTCTATTTAGTCTTTGAAATCATACCTACAACCATTGGAGGAACTCCTTCACCCCCTAGAATTCCCTGATCCAATCCCTTGATGACCTGGACATGCATATGTGTATATGTTTATATGTGCTAAAATAAAAACAAGATGGTAATTAGAGTAAAGGAGAAAGGAAGAACAACAAGATCAATGCGGTTGGTCCTAACACCCTGCATCTGAAAACAGAATGCAAAATTTCTTTGATGTGATACATATGAACATAGATTATCTTTTAGCTATATATATATATGACTTATAAATTCTCAAACAAACATATTTCACATTCCATGTCATAAAAACCAGAGTTTGGTAATTTCTAAATATCTTCATAGCAACAAGCATAAGATATGTCGAAGCCCTCTCTGTTAAATTTAAGTAACTTCATACAAGTAAGTGAAAAACCTTTGAAGGCTTGACTCCAGCACCTATATGCAAATGCATTCTAAAATGAAGTATTGCTCCAAGAAGTGATGACATTTATGTTGACACACGCATCAATTTGTAGTATTTCATGAGTATAACACATAGATAATGTGAAATGAAAATGAAGATAACAACAGATTAAAACATATATACCGGATTTCTAGATAGATTTTACTATAGTTTTGAAACCTTTTAATTTACGTTAATTTTCTCAAGGTTGAAAAATAAATTCATTGAATTGAACGAATTGCTTAAGTAAGAGAATTTTGCACCTTGCCGACTCCAATGCACATAGTAAGCGGTCTAGCACGCTTATAGCTGCTATCAAAGATTGTACCATCAGCAAATCTTGCAGTGTAGTGAACCTGTATCAATTTACAAGCTCAAAAATTTACTGAATATGTCACAAAATACAATTGCAAATCAAAGAAATATTCATAAACTGAGTTTGAAACACCATTAGTGGCTGTTTGATTTTTGTATTTAAAAACAGAAAACAGCAGGAAACATGTTTGGTTGCATGTTTTGCAAAATTTGTTTTCAAAACAGAAAACAGATTTTAAAATTTTAACAAATTTTTGTTGGTTTCCACCATTTTCAGAAACATTCTCGTAACTAATAATATATATATATATATATATATATTTTTCCTCAAAACAACTACTTTACCGGTTTTCGAAATTAATACCAAACATATTCTCAATGTTTTTCATTTTAGAAAACTATTTTTAAGAAACACTTCGAAGCACGGTTTTTATTCTTGAAAACAACATTTTAAAAACGTTACCAAATGTATACTAAAAACTAAACCCAATCAAGCAGGATCATAGCAAAACCACCCAAGAACAACTAATTCAATCCAGCCCAATATAAATCCAAACGACAAATCAACATTTTGACATATATAAATCAAAATCAATCAAAAACAAAAGGGCCCAATAACAACAAAATCAATTCAACCCGATGAAAATCCCCAAATCATATGCTCGAGATAAATACAAAATCAACCCGGAAAGCAAAAATAAAAAATAACAAGAAAAAGGATAACTGTTTTTTATTTATTTAAAAAAAAAAAAAAACTCACATTGATAAGTTCACCGTAAGGAGCTTCCACACCAGACCCGGGAGAAATATCACAGAAACCAAGGCCAGAACGAGGAATGCTGAACTCACATGGAGGATCTGCTGTAGTGGCGTAGTACTCAATCCTGGTTGCATCAGCTTCTAATGGAGTCAAAGCAATGACTGAAGAAGCTAAAAGCCCAATGCCCACATCAAATAAGCGCTTTTTTGGTTCAAAAGAAAGTTGATTTTTGCCGTGTGCTTGTGATGACAAACGAGAAGGAGAAAGAACTGCAAGTGGCTGTTGATGTAGAAGTAACTGTAGACAGTGCCGCCATTTTTTTGTCAGTTGAGAGACTTGAGAAGTGAGAGTAATGCGTTGCATGGATTTGGTAAAATTTGAATATTGAAGTGGGACCCACTTTTGGAGGGAGATTTCGGACCGTAGATGTGGATGAGAGGGTGATTAATTTTTGGTGATTAATTGTAAAGATTATGATTTGTTTGTTAATAATGAGTCAAATAACAAGATGATTATTTATTCTAAGTTTTATTAAATAATTTATATAAATTATGAAAAATAAGAGTTATATCATCAGCCCGAAAATATTGTAATTATATAACACCGTCATATTAATTTATTAAAAAATTATATAAATAATATTTTTAAAATAAATAATTTTTATTAATATATTATGATTTCATCCACAATTATGAATTAACTTTGATTTAAAAAATATATTACATGTA
>JAXCLQ010000014.1:3926995-3937478 GCA_035584115.1 Cedrela odorata
ATATTTAAACTTTATTATTTCAAATGATTAAATAATTATTAATTTATTAATTAAATCTTTTTATGACTTCCAAATAATTTATTACAAGTTATTCAATGTTACATAGTGTGAATTTAAGAATAAGTAGTATTATTCAATTTATATTATTTATAATGGCATAATTACTAATTATAATTTGAAAATAAATATATAAATTCTAATATAAATTTATTTCATTAAATTAATGCAGTAATATTACATTATTTCTCCATATATAAATAAATAAATATTAGATGAAACACACGTAATAACAGTTAAAATAAGAGCTCATATATTTAGTATTAATGTAAGAGAATTTTTGCTTACATACAAAATTTAGAATCTTTCATCTTTTTAAATTGAGTTATATTCTTTATATAATTTAATAATTTTGCAAGCATTTACATTTCTCTTTATCCAAGGAAATAAACTTGACCTGGTACGTCACTTTACAACCAGAGTCACAATAGCCGTTCGATCAATCTGATCAGCAAACCTGCCAAAACGCAGTACAAAACTCGAGTTTCCATTTTCCCGCCAAAACCAACAGATTCAAGATTCCAAATAACCCCTCTAACTAACCAACGCGCTCCCGCTCCCAAACAATTCACGCACCTGCCACACCGCGCGTTTAACCACGCTTTCCTTCTCCTTAAATACCGCCAAATTCCCTCTTCTTCCTTGTCGTTTCTACTTCACTCTCTCTCTAAAATGTACACTGTTTTCGCTTCTCTCCGATTACGGATTCTCCTCATGATTACTCTTCTCTGTATCACTAAATCCGCCGCCGCGACCGACTTCGAAATGCTATTTTCCAACACTCCGCCGCCACAACAACAACCATCACCAACGCCGGACCTTCACGAGCAGTCGTTTTTCACATACACGGCTCTGCTCGCGCCGATACTCTCACACCTCGGCTTCAACGAACTAGCCACTGCGGCTCCTTCGATCTCCACCGACGCCAGCGGCTGGTCCGGTCCGTCGACACTCTTCGCTCCCTCTGACTCCTCTATCCGCACTTGCTTCTCGTGCTCAGTCCCTTCTCTCCTCCGCGAACACCTCGTTCCCGGTCTCTTCACCATTGATTACCTCCGCAAACTAGCTTTCGGTACCAAAATCGAAACCCTAAGCCCCGGCCGTTGCATCACTGTAACTTCTACCAAAGGCCAAAATGACACCGTCTCCAAAGTGTTCATTGGCGGCGTGGAGATCACTCAACCAGATCTCTTCAACAACGGCCTTGCAATCATTCACGGAATCCAAGGCTATATATCTCCTCTCTCGCCGTTATCTTGCGACGTTGAACGAATGACGTCACTCTCGTTCCCTTTCCAGCCGTCCGATCGAACTCTTCATCATCACCAGATCCAAAATCAACAGCCGATCATGCGGCTGATGCTTCGAGACGCGATGCTTCGTCTCCGAAACAACGGCTTCAGCATTCTCTCTTTGGCCTTTAAAGTGAAGTATCCAGAACTCGTCACGCTCAACAACATGACAGTTTTCGCTCTCGATGATGTGTCGATCTTCTCTGGATCGTACACTTACATCAGTAACATACAGTTCCACATCGTTCCAAATCATTACTTGACGTTCGGCGATCTCGAGAGGCTTCCGGTGGGGACCACTCTGCCGTCGCTGGAGAGAGGACAGTCGTTGGTGGTGACGACTGCTGCGGGAGGAGGAGGAGGAGCTGTGACTGCGTCGTTAAGGATTAACTACGTGAGAGTGAAGGTTCCTGACGTGATGAAAAATTTGAAGATTATTGTTCACGGTGTTTACTTGCCGTTTCCTCGTATACATGCTGCTGCGTACGAAGGAGTGATGGCTGTTAGTGATGCATCGGAGGGTGGATATAGCACGATGGAGGGCGAGTGTGCAGTGATGGAGGAGCATGGAATCGGTTCTTGTGGTGGTATTGGTACTGGCACTGGTACTAGCATGGCGCCGCCTGTGACGAAGGTTAGTCAACCGCCGGTGGAGGCTGAAGATCATCATATGCTGTGATGATCTCGAGTGATGACGTGTCGTTCTGTTGTTTGTATTGACAGTTTTTTTTTTCCAGCTCTGGTGAATCTGTACTCTGTACATGCTATTTGCATGCAGGGTCTAATGCTCTGTTTGTTTTTGTGTGTGTAAAATAAATAATATCTGCAATTGTGTGTTCTTCGAAATTACTTTGTAGTTTTGAGGCTAATTTTGTTGCTCTTTGCTCTTATGTGTTATAAATTCAAAAACTTGAATCTGCATTTCTTAGTATGAGAGGAAATTTGCTTTTGAGCCATATGTTTGGGACATTTGAAAGAAGAAGAAAGAAAGCAATATATACAAATAATGTGGTACAATTATTCTTAACTCAGCGATACAAGTTATGTTGATAGAATATCCAAGTATGTAGTTGAATTTCCTTGTAGTTATATATAAAAAGACCTTGCTTTCATGTCTAAAATCTACAAGATTATAATACTTTTAATTAATATGATTAACGAATCCAATTATTTACGGGTAATGTAATATATAGAACCAATTTTGTTTTCCTTCTATAGGGTTTCGATGTCTCCATATAAAAGTACCACAAAAAATTTCATGGTCTAATCTCCACAAGGATCTTCTCTTCATCATCTTCCATAAACTCACAGATTGTGAAGATATTCCACGATGTGCAGCCGCCTGTTTTTCATTGAAATCCGTCGTCAAGACTTTCTACCGTCAACTTCTGTCCCTTTCCACTCCTTTTCTCATGTTCTCCGGCATCGGCGTATTCAAAGACAACAGAACTCTCAACACCCGTCTGAACGTTCGCATAAACCGACAGTCTTGCACTCTCTTCAACCTCCGATCACAAACCCTTCACACCATTTTCTTTCCTGAATTGCACCGCACGTGGTTTTCCAGTTCATCCGACGGCTGGATGCTCACCATCAGCTTTAGTTAAAACCAATATCTACACATACTCAACCCTTTTACATGATAGAAAGTCAAGTTACAGCCGCTGCCGCCGCCGGCGTCCGGTAATAGGCCGTACTTGAGAGTGATCACATCTGCGAGTCCTCCGGATCCCAAATGTATATTTCTCTCTGCGAATGTTAACGTGCGTGAATTGAGTATATGCAGAAACGGGGACAAAACTTGGGCACAGTTATTAGGGTTTGATGGGTTTAAAAGAGCTGTTATTTTTTCTGATTTTATATATTATAAGGCTACGTTTGGTTGGGTTTGAAGAACAGGAAAAATACGGAGAAAGGAAAGAAGACAGGAGAAAGACGGAGTTTTAGGTATAACTGTGTCGTTACGTGATTACGAGAACGCAGTAAGAACATTGAATTAGTAAAATGAATGTGGAAATTTGTTATTTTTACTTAAATAAAAATATTATTTATTTTTAAATTTATTAATATTTATTTATAAATTGAAAATTTTAATTATTTTTTTCTTTTATTTTTAAATTTTAGCTGTATTTTATTAAAATTAATTATTGTAATAATTATTTAATAAATATATTTTGTTAATATTTTAAAATATAAATACACGTTATATTAATTAATTATTTTTATTTGGACAAAAATACTTATTTTTATTGAAATAGTTTATTCTTAAATCATGCATTTCATAATTTTTATTTTTATATGATAAAAATAAAAATTATTAAATAAATATGACTAGTTGTATGAATTCTAATAAATATATGATTATAAAATAAAATTATAAATTAATATACACATGAACCATATAAAAAATTATTTGTAATTACATTGATGATAAAATCAATAGTAACTATAGTTTAATGAGATGATGTTAAATTTTTATAACAAAAATAAAGATGATAAATTAATTTGTAAATAAAATAAAATAATATTATGTTAATAATTATAAAATAATTTTTTTAAAAATTTAACGTTATATAAATTATTATATATAATTAAAAAAATTATAATTAATTATATTAAATAATTATTAATTAATTGAAAAAATAATTATATTAAATTAATTAAAATTAAAAAAAATTATGATAAAATCCATGAGATAAAATTAAAATTTTAATCATTTTATAGGGGAAATGAATTATGATTCCTTCACATTGAGAAAATAAGAATTCTTTAAGGAATAATTTTTTCCCCCTCTAATCCTCAAACTTAACAAATAAATCCTTATTCATTTGAAGATTCCTTTTCTTTACCCTTTTAATCTTCCAACCAAAAATACCCTTAAGGGTAATCTTTATGTCGCCAGTGATGATCACGGTTTTCTCTTTCATGTAAGTGCCGCCGGAGACAAAAGTTCTGGGGATGGTTGCGGCCGTTTTGAGCTGGTAAATTGACTGTACGACCCCTGCGAGGCAGCAAGTTCAGATGCAACTTGGAGGAGTTAAAGAGAAATTTGTTGCTCGTTAGAAGATCACAGGTTTTCGAGGTTTAGGGTCTGATGGTTTAGGAGTTGAAAAAGGAATTCACTGATTTACAGTTTACAAGTTGTATTGGTGTAAGAAAAAGTGGATTACGGTAAAAAAAAAAATATATTGGTGATCATGCAATTGTATTGGGTAAAATAGTTCGATTTCTCTTGCTGTGGAGGAGAAAATAATGGATTCCTTCAAGCAAACTGCATACACTTCAATGAAGATTCCCTACTTACGCATAGTTCAGGGAAACAACAATCGGGCGTGTTCAATTTGGAAACCATGCAATTTGAGTTACTATCTGACCTGATTTGGGGAAGTACACAACATTGGCTCAAAGTTGTACAAAAATTATTAAGGAATAAATCTTGATCACACATGAGTGAAAATTAATGTACACCATCGAAAGATTCTTCCCATTTTGAAGTAGTTCATAATAAGAGCTTAATCATTTTATCTACTTTTATGGTATAGAGGAGGAATATTGAGTAAAATGGTAAAAAGAAGGATTACAAACTCAGATTTGGATTCCTAGCAAATAAATCTTTCTTTTTTTGATATTTCTATTTTCAAGAAAAAAAAAAAGAATTTTATTGACAATTAATTACAAAGAGACGTAAATTCCACGTTGTCAAAATTACAGACAAAAAATTACTATAAATTTTCACTAATTCCTGTGTACACATCCCATAATCGAAGAGGGCAATTTCCCAAGTCTGTCAATTCCTTCTGCAAACACAACTCCCATTCCCATATAAAAATGAGACTCAATGTGGCAATGAAATGCCCAACCTCCCGAATTATCGGCCCGAAATCTCAAAGCAGTCCACTCATAAGGATGAACCATAGATGAAGGTATGCCAAAGATTGAGAAGTTGAGGTTGTGCCAGAAACAATAGAATAGATGAAGGTATGACATCTGTCAAGATAGCCCTGACCATGTGACATGCTTAATGTATGTTGATTTTCCCACAGAACTGTACCAACTTCAAGTGGGGTATCCTGATCATGATGAGAACCTAGAAGATTGAATGACATAAGTGAAGAGCTATGATGTGTGAGAAGATTAATTAGTAAGGAGATAGAAGGATTTAGGGATCTTGCTGGGTAGTAGAGGTTTTTGTATATGGAAAAGAGTTTTCATTAAAAATAATATGTTGTGAGACAAATACTTTCTCCTCAGTTACAAGATCCAAACATTTGTATCCATGATAAAGATTATAACCAATAAAAATACATGTTTTAGATCGAAAATCAATATTATGATGATAATAAGATCTGAGATTTAGCCAACAAGCACACCCAAATGTACGCATGAAATTATATTCTGATTTCCTATTGTAAACCATTTCAAATGGTAAGAAAAGCATCTTCCCAAAATGGTTTTGGAAGATTGGCATGTATTAATAAAGCTAAACCCATTTTAATCACTAAATGATGACGTCATTCTATTGAACCCATTTGCTCATATGTACGGAGATATGCAAGTTGATGATGAATTCCATTATCTTTGAAAAATTGATTTAAGTAACGATATTTACCTCTCAATTATTATGGATTGAATTATTTTGATCTCAAAATGACGTTTTATAAATTTTTGAAAATGAATGAAAATAGATTCAACATCAAATTTTAGCTTTAAAGGAAATAACTAAATGAATCTTGTATAATCATCAAGAAAACATACGTAATAGCATGAACCATAAGTAGATAATTTAGCACAAGGTCCCAAACATCATAGTATAATAATTATAAAGGTCTAGAAGCAGTAAAAGAAGATTGAGAAAATGGTAGATTATGACTCTTTGGCAATTGACAAGCAGGACAAAAAATGTGTCTGTTTTTGTTTAACAACTGAAATTTTATTTGTTAAAAAAACACGTTGAATAATAGGAAAAGATGCATGGTCTAATCTACGATGCCATGCCAAAATGGAAACACGAGCAGTAGCAAAGGCTGATGTTGAATAATGCTAAAAAGGCTGAGAAAAGCAATAGAGACCATCTTGCACATAACTTTTATGTTGGATGCTCCCTAAGTAGTCTTTTATGATAAAGTATGTGTCATGAAATTATATAAAAAAAAAAACATTGTTATCTTTAGCAAAATTTTGAACGGAAAGTAAGTCTTTTTTAAATGGAAGGAATAACTAAAATTTGATTAAGAAGAAAAGAAAATGAAGGTGTAAGTAATTTAGTGGTGCCTATATAAGAAAAGTGCAAACATGTCCCGTTGCCCACTTGAATCTAGTCAGTTCCACTGTACTCGTCTAATTTCAAATTGAGATTATTGACATTAGCAATCAGATGATGTGTGGCCCTTGAGTTAGGATGCCATTCTTGATCATTGTCTTGGCAGCTTGAAACTGTATAAGCTCACGGAGTTCTTCGAAAATGAAGTCGAAAGTTAATGTCAAACCTGCCAAAAGCATTTATGAACAATATGGCCTATTCTTTTACATAGCTGGCATAATAAAGTAGACTTATTTACTTTGACTAGAACCATTGTTGTTCTGGTAGAAGCCACGACCTCTGCCAGCATAGTACCCTCTTCCTCGACCATTGAAAGTGGTATAGTTACCACGATCTCCACCACCATAATTTTGAGATTGGGATTTTGTGGCAATATTGGCACTAGCATTTAGAATGGGAAGAGCCTAATTGTTTTAAATTATTCGTGCTTTAGTAATGAGTAGAAGGGAGTACACTTCTTCTAGAGCGATTACACCATAGTTACTAGTGTATCATATTCAGAACCCAAACCAATTATATCATCGCAACTCATATTTTGCCCAGCAATTGCTAATTCATCTGTTAGTTTCTTTATAACCATGAAATATTCAGTAGCACTCATGTTACCTTTGCGGGCAGTAGATAGCTAAGAGCGAACCTGAACAGTTTTGGCACGGAATTGTGAAGCAAAGTAGCATTCAAGGGCAAGCCAAACTTGCCGAGAATTTAGAGATTGGTAAACTTGAGCAAGAACTTCATCAGAAAGTGATGAATTGATTATGCATAAGATGAGGTTGTCTTGTTTAGACCATATGGCATGCTGCGAGTAAAGGGAGTGAATACCGTCAAGAAAAAGTAGTTGGAGGCTCCTTAACTATTCCATCAATTAAGTCAAATACTTCTTGGCCCTTCAGATATGGAAGCATTTGAGCCCTCCATATCGGGTAATTATTTCTTATCAATTTGGTGATATTGATAATGGAAGAGGGACTAAAGACAGGGAAGGTGCCCTTGTTAGGATCGGTGGAAGTAGAAGAATTAGGAGAGAACATTTTAAGCTACTTATGAGGTTTGTCAAGTAGTATGCTCTGATACCATATGGAAACTAAGATATTTTCCTTCTCTTCTCACTCTATGAGTTGCTTATGCATTTACATAGTTAAAGAGTAAAAAATAATTACATATATAGAGTTTGTTACATTCATTCAATCTCATCTACCATTTACTTGATATACTCCTAGGATTATAGAACTTCAGTATTTGAAGACTCAATTTATTTGACTAATTCTTCTTCAATAGTCCTAGAGTTCTGTCATTAATAGTGATTACCAATTTCGTGAAGCAATTTGGAGATCTGTACTCATACTTCACTTCCCATTTATATCTTTGAATTTTGGCTTCAACCACTGGAAAATTCACTAGGGAGAAAATCAAGAGACTAAAAGCCAACAAGTTTGAAATTTTCACTCCTCTGAATAATCTTGAAATCACAACCATGGCAGATTTTGACATAGTTGTTGGGTATGAAACTCTGTAAACTGAAGTGGGTTGTGTCTACTTTGTAGCAAATCTCGAAAAAAAGTTTGATATAATTTGTAACTCTGAGTTGAGATCATGTATCTTTATGTATATATAGACAAAAGGAAGTTGTAAATTTCTTAGTGGTTGTACTATTGGAAAAATTTCAAAAATAATCTTATTTACTCTATGTTTATAATTTTGATAAATCATAATTCAATCTTATCAAATGGTCAAATTTTATGTAATTTGAATACTTTTACTATCATGACCAACTCAGAGCTACAATTGATGAACTACAGTTTACGCGCAATAGCACACGAGTTATAATTTTTTTTTCTTTTAGTACAATTTACTTTTTTTTATTTTTTCTAATTAAAATTTTTTTAATTTTTTAATTTACAATTTGAGTGTACTAAATTTTATTGTAAATAAAATTAATTTCATAACTAATTGCTTATTATGTATATTTATAAAAATAAATAAATTGTTAGGGAGAATATTGGAAATAAAGAAATTGTAAAAAAAAAATTAAAAATACATTAAAAGACAAAAAAAATTCGTACATAAAAAATTAAAATTAATTTTACAACTTATTATTTATTATGTATTTTTATAAAAATAAATAACTTTATTATTTAGTTATAAGGAAAAATAAAAAAAATAAAAATTAGATATATAAAGAAATAAGTTAATTATAAAGATTAAAAGGATAAATATAAAAAATATATTTATTATTTTTATTTTAAAAAAATAAAAGTAATAAATATATTTTTTAGTTATAATTAATTTTTTTATTTGTCTGTTTCACTTGTGGGCCCTTTCTGACAAGTAAAAAATACCCATATTTGACGAGTAGTGCGCAGGCCTGCGCTAACCACTAGCGAAGTGCCTTGTATGTATTTTAGTTACAATTAATTTTTTTATTTTTTAATTTTAAAATTTACAATTTTATGTAATTTTTATTTTTATTAATTTTTAATTTTTTAAATTTACATGATAAATAATTTTTTAATTTTTTTTAAACTTTATTTAATTTTTTCTACTTGAGGCTTGGGCTCGTGCGCAAGCCTCCTTAATTTCTTTTTTAAAATAAAAATAATAAACATTAAAATTTTAAAAAATAAAAAAAAAGGCGCTCAGCCTTAACACAGACTAGTGAGCAGCGCCCGAGCTCAGGCATGTGCTCATGTTTAATACTTGAACGCACACTAAAAGACAATTTTTTTTATTTTTTAGTGTATTTTTAAAATTTTAATTTTTGTTTTATTTTTTAAAATTTATATTTGTTTTAGTTTATTTTTAAATTTTCATATTTTATATTTTTTTAAGTTTAAAAAAGAAATTGTAAACTTAAAAAATTAAATTTAAAAATATACTAAAAGAAATTAAAATTTTACAATAAAAAAATTAGCATAATTTTCTAAATTTTTTAATTTTTTAATACAATTAATCTAACATAATTGAAAAAAAAATTATTTATATTAAAAAAAATAAAATTTTAAATTTAAAAAAATAAAGAAGTTAAAAAATTAAAAAAACAGAAATTTGTATTAAAAAATAAAAATAATAATAACTACAGTGCGCGTGTGGGCTACAAGCGCCTGCCTGGGCTCGGGCCGGTCGCACCAGCGCAGGGTACTGTAAGTGTTTTAATTATAATTAATTTTTTTATTTTTTACAAACGTGCCTATCATCTTGGGACCCACATATTTATTCTTTCAACATTGGGACCCACGTTATTTATTCTTTCTTCCATTCTCACTCTTGTTTTGGGGGGGTTTGTTTTGATTTTTTATTTATTAATTTTCTCTCTCAATCTGTCCCATCATTTGAATCTAATTATTTAGAAAGTACAAGTTCTCATATGTCCCACCGTTATCATGCTGTCGCGTCTGTCCCAGCACTGTCATTTTTAAATATTATAGCTTTCCTTTTTCAGCTCGGGCATGCACCCAAGCGTAGGAACGTGCTCTGCGCCCGCGGGCTGATATGTTTATTTCATTAATTTTTATTTTTTATTAATTAAATAATTAAATAATTTATTTTTATAAAAATACATAATAAATTATTGTTATTTAATTAATTTTTATCTTTTTAAATATTTTTTAAAAATAAAATTAAACATTAAAAATTTTATAAAAAAAACAATAAGGTGTTTGGCCTAAATGAGAGCATGTGCTTAAGTCCAAGACCCCAACGAGGTCAATGCTTGAAACCAGGGTCAAACACCTTATTGTTTTTTTTAATATTTATTTTTTAAAATAAATTAATAAATATTTTTTATGTTTATTTTTTTAATCTTTGTAATTAACTT
>JAXCLQ010000014.1:3944319-3955095 GCA_035584115.1 Cedrela odorata
TTTAACTATAACTACAAGGAAGGTTCACTAAAATGACTAACTTATATTCAAAGCAATTTTGCAATAGTCAAATGATGTATACATTTGTAAATGACCTATTCAATAATGTACACAGTACAACTTGATAGCAATAAATGAAATTATAAAGAACCATATTTTCAACTTGTCATGTTGCAGTTGGATAAAGCAAGATATGGTATTGACTAAGAAATGCATACTTTTTTGTATTATTAATGTTTATTCAAATCAAGAAACCGCGTAGACTTTTTCTTTTTGTGCGTAAAGAAAGTTCTATATTTTCTTTTATTAGGGTTGATTAATATTTATATTAATGTAATCCTTTTTTTTATTTTTTACTAAATATTCATATATAATTCGGTTTCAATTATTAAGATATTTTAGAGATTTTTTTTTTTTAATATAACATTCATATTTTGGTTACATATGAATAAATGGAATATAAACATGTAAATAATTCATAATATTATAATTTTATAAACGTCATTGTAAAACTTATTTGTTTTATATTATATATAGTTTATCTAATTATGTATAAGTAGGGATGGCAATTCAAGTTCTTCTATTGTATTTGTGTCGTGTTATATTTTTAATGTATTAAATAAAGATTAATCAGAACCAACTCATTTAATTATCATGTTAAGAATTAGAAACTCTAACTCGACAGGTTATTAAACGTTAAATAAGTTATAAATGTGTTACTCGTTTAATATTTTTTTTGTATATTATATTAAAATTTTATAATATTTATAATATAATTTACTCAAATATTAATCCATTTTATTCTATATATAACTAAATATCTTTTAAAACATAATAATTTTTTTAAAAATTTTGAAAATATAAAATAAATTTATTAAATTATAAATAAGTTAGCACATTATAATTACTTAAATAATAAATCGTATCATAAATGGATTTTTGTGTCGTGAACTCTAAATTCAAACTCGATACAATTATTAATTGTGTCATTATGTCATGTTATCTATTTAATAATCGTATCATTTTACATTAATTCAAACTAGTAAATTTTGTATCAAATTTATATTAGAATGATTGATTGTGCCAAAAATTATCATCCAATCTATTAAAGTATAATATGTTAAATCACTAATTTGTATATATTTAAATTTCAAATAAAGAAACAAACACTATCTTACTTACACAAAATATAAAATTTTGTTAAATAAAAATTAAAAATTCTAATACTAAATTTCATAACTTAAAATTTTGAAACAAAAGTTAAATTATAATTTAAAAAACTAATACAAAACTTAAAACATTGTTTAATGAAAAATTTGTAATGTCTAGTATATATATAAAACTTTAATTGTTTAATCGTGAATTTCTTTTTATTATTTTATTATTGGGTCATAATCATAGAATCATCGTCTTTTTCGAAAGGAAGGATCTTTGCATGTGCTTTCGTAGACTTTTTTGGCATTTTGACACTTAACGCGTTTAATCACTTTCATATCACTTTCTTGCTTTTAATTTTTTGAATTTCTTTGTATTTGCAATATGGGTTTGTGTTTAAAAAATTAAAAGAGGGAGAATTTCGTAATGTTTTGATTATAAAAATTACAAATTTAAAACTTCATACTCAAAAAAAAAAAAAAATGTATTTGTTAATGTTTTTAAAGATGAAAATTAAATAATATTTTTTAGAATAAAAAAAATGTGTTTGATATTATTTTTTTCAAATGATTAAAGAAGTTATTTTAAAGAAGAGTTATTATTTTTACAAACATATTTTCAAAAATGGTTGAAAAAAATAGAATTTTATTTTCTTCTTTTAAGTTATAATTTTAAGAATAATAATTTTTATTTTTAAAAATAGATTTTACAAAACATGTAACCGAACAAGTTTTCAATTTTATTTTTTTTAATTTTTGAAAATGAGAAACATTTTTTTTTAAATGCATCCAATTAGCCACTAACCTAAAGTTGAAATTAATTGCAAAAATTTTAAGACAAAAATTAAAATTTCTTACACAATTTTATGTTTAATTTGTACAATAGTTAATCCCAAATGGGAATCATAAAATATTTCCATGCATGATTTGCTAGAAATGAAATCTATGACATGCTAAGTACTAATTGTTGATTAATTTAATTCTAATCTTATCTATAAACCCTAAAATTACAATAATTAGATCTTAGTCAATATATATAATCAACTATTGTATCACTAATCTTAATTCCAAATATCTTAACTAAAAATGGAAAATAAAAATTATATGTCTATTCATAGTCAAAACCAACCCTTATAGCTATCATGTTACTTTGAATTTATGAAGTGTTGTTGGTAAGTATAAAATTTGTCACATGACAAAAGCAAAGTATTTAATTAAATCAATAAGCAATTAATTTTGACAGGGTAGACTTCACCAACTTTGGTCAATATTTTGCCATTTTTGTAAGTAAGGATGCAAATGATTTTGTGGAAAAAGATATTAATGAGTGGCTATATGATGTTTTAGTTTAATTTAATAAGATTAAATAATTTGCAAAAAAATATCACTAACACTTCTTATTTTTATTTTTATAAACTATAGGGTTAGTCTTAGTCAATTTAGAATCCTTATAACAAAATAAATGTCTTCCATGTTCTCGTTTACATGATAAATCAGAACATATACATAGGAAGGAGTTTTTAGATATGGAATTTAAACCACAATTCAGATGTTTGAACTCCACATTAGGAAGGATTATGTGTTCTATTAATTTGCTACATAATTCTACTTTTAATATAAGAATGTACATGTTATTTTAATTATTTTATTTTATTTTATTTTAGGTAAATGAAGAAAAAAAATACTTTAATTTTGTTAAATGTTTGTAAAAGGGGTGTTGGTATTGATTGTTGATTTTTTAAAATTGTTTAATTTAATTAAAATAAACTAAAATATTATGGCCTCGTATTAATTTTTGCTCAATGTTTTTTTCGAGTAAATAATTTTTTTTTCCATAATTAGATTATATATGTACAAATTAAACAACCAATGCGATTTAATATTATTATAGTTTTGATCGTATTTGACTGTGTTATTATGTATATATTAACTATCAATAATAATAATAACAATAAAATTATATCCACAAAAAATGTTATACTAAATTTTATTATAAAAACATCAAACATTTTAATTATATATATATATATATATAATTAAATTAGAAAATTTATTTCCTTGGGTTTTTCTCAGCAACCCTTGCTAGACGCTATTAACTATTTGAATATCTGAAGGGATCAAAATGTCAAAAATTGAAAATCTAACGGGACCAAAGTGCAAAATAATAATAATAATAATAATAATAATAAACAAACTTATTTAAAAGACATCCACCATTAGAATGGAGGACTTGCAATGTGGCACTGCATCAGCAGACAAAACAGCTAGTAGTTTCTATAAAATCGTCTCAAACAAGTTAATTTGTCCGGCCAAGTTTATTAGAAGACATATAACTCCAATTTGATAATACATATACATGTCAAATCATTTAGTTTGTGCCTTTTTCAAAGTCTTCGTCATTTGGTTTTGATTGTGATACATATAAAAAATTGTTCAAGCTTTAAATTAGATTGATAGAAGAAGCTCAATAGTTTCCTTGCATTTGATTTCAAAATCTGAGTTTCTTTCAGGTTAAAATCAACAACTCAACACTTTCGCACTTTCTGCGAAAGAGATGCAGCATACTTTTTACCTACTACTATTTCCATTAACTAATGCATACAAAAGAACTCCTTGGAACATATTTGATATTGATTGACATCAATACACAAGAAATTTCTACTTCCATCTTCAAACTGAGGACGAATTATAACTGCTATTCTTGGGAAATGATTTCTATGCTTTCAAAATTTTCCAAAACAAGCAGTACAGTACGTTGACATACAGCAGAATACTATTAAGTGATCTTGAGCAAGAAAAATCCAGAATAATGCTTATCTTTCAATCAGAATTAACAGTTTATATATATTTAATTTCTAGAGTTACAAGTCATCCCATCGTCTGTACAAACAATGCAGCCAAAAATTTCAGTTTGCACTGGATGCAACCTCGTTTACTTCTTCATATGCACCAGTCTCCTCGTTGAATGAGTACCTATACAGAAATAATTTTTGTTACAAGAGAATTGTCAAATTATAAGCCATGTAGGCTCATAATCAAATGAGCCACAGAAATATGCACTTCTGGATCAAGCAGCAAGGACTTAGAAGTTCGAAGCAGCAAGGATTTAGAAGTTCCAAGCAGAAATAAATGAATAAATACAGCCGAAAATTTATTGACAAGAGAATATGGCCGCAACCATTGTCCTGAAGCTGCTGAGCAATATAGTCCACTAGATGGGTCGTAATAATAGCCCAAACTGCTACTGTAATAGTACCTGAAGGCAGAAATCTCTACGGTGATTAGTAAGCATATAAAAAAAATGGTAATAGGTTGACCATGATAAAAGCAAATTATCAAAACATGTATAAAGAATTTCTGCTTTACAGAAGTCCACAAGAGACACAGAGAGAGTACCCAGAAGACTCGTCATATACATAATCATTTTGCAAAGATCCACCTGTAGAGGGCAAAACCACGAGTTGTAAGGAAAAGAAGTCTTTGAAATGAACATCCGAAAGCTTCTAAATATTATCAATCAACAATAAAGCTTACTCTCAGAAGCTGTGTTCGAAGCATCTGAAGAGGATTGACTGATTGCATTTGAATTAGGACCCAGAATTGTGTTATGCCCGTCACTGGATGGTTTGGCAGTAGCATCTTCATCATCATCCGCAAACATATCATATGCATCATTGGCATCACGTTCTGTTTCTGTAGCAGTTACATTTGCAGTTGAGTTTCCTGTTGCGGAGTCAGAAAGCAGTGCAGAGGCAGATCCAGGATCGGTTGCACCAGAAAACAAATAATTCTCTGCATTTGAATTAGAATTCCCCTGCCCAAAACTCACGGCAGTACCCTTTCCTCTTGTCTGAGCTAACCGCTCATATCCTTCTGTTTTGTTTTTAAACAAACAAAAGAAAAAGTATAAGCACTCAAAATGTCTATCCCACTCTGATTACATATAAATGTGAACAAAGAAAACAGTTTGCAAAAGTGACTTTTCTTCAAACAGAATCATGAGATGCATTATAAAGCTAAAAAAGAAAAAGAAATTGTTCATCTAACATTTCATGGCTCGATATTATGATTTAACTAGAGGGGACATAAAGGTGCTGGTTTGATCTAATCTAATAGCAATAATAATCCACGGAACAACAGTTAAACCGAGTTCAATTTTTTTTATAAGAGTGATAGGGTAATCCATCCTACTTTGCCTAAAAAAATATACAACGTTTTGGGGGTGAACAAAAAATTTTGTTATGAAACATGCGCATATTGGCAAGTTTAACTGCTTTTCTTCTTATGAGTATACGAAAACTAAAAACAAACACGATCACAAGTGATGCCCGCTGTCCTATCGAAGCATAGCACTTGAGCACATCTAAAAATCAAAGATATGTACCAAAGAATACCTTGACAACAAGACATAAGAGTATAAGACCATGTTAGGAGTTGATGAATCCTAGAAGATCATCTCCACAAGAACCCAATTGCAATACCAGATTAGTTATAACAACAATTGTAAACCCTATTCTACGAACCAAAGGATAAAATAGTCATTTTATAATATTCAGTTTCATACATGCATTGTTCATGATTAATTGACACATTAACGAGGCTTAGATAAACTAAGTCAGTTCATGATATGAGTATAACGAGTTTTGAGTAATTAGGAATTTCGATAATTTGTGCATAAAAAAAATGTTAAATGATGTTAATTAATATTAACTAAAGTATTGTGGTGGAAATATGACTTAAAAATGTGAATTAGAATAAGTTAGCCATAGGATTTCATTGCTAGAAATCGGATAAATGACCCTTATTAGTTAAGCCTCTATAAGTGATATGTGTCAATTAAGGAGTTTTTATACATGTTTTCTACGAACATTGCATTTAGTGCATATATGTTTAACTATATGGAATTGTGGAATTCACTATATTATACGTGTGGTATTAGGTTTCGAGAATCTGGGAGAAGGGCCTAGTAGGTGTGAGGAACCTTAGTGGAAGTGATTACCCTTCTCTTGTTGTGAGTAAATTTATACATGCATAATTATGTAAATAAAATGCATGTGATATTTATATATGTACGCATGTGTGTTAAAAATTGTTGAAATAAAGTTGTTATCGTTATTTTGTATGATATTAGGATGATTTATATATTGTGGTCTGCGGTTAAATGTTTTATTTGATATACATGCATGAAATAGCTGGAGAGACCGAATCTGATTTATATGTTTTATGAATGTTGTCTGAAATTGTTATGGTCGGGAAGACCGAGTTTTTGATGTACATAGTTACACTAATGATTTGAAAATAAAAATGTTTTTTTTAATGCATGTATATTGGTGATAGGAGGCCGTTAAGGCCGGTTATTGATATATAGCCTGTGGGCTAGGTTATTTATTGTATATACAGAGAGGTAGCCTATGGGCGAACCTATGTTAAGCCATGGTAAGCCCATTGTGTGCCGAGCACGTATATGCTGATTTAGAGACCCTATAGAAAGTCTTAGCGGCATTATAGGGATCTCATGGATTTGATGGATATCGAAGACAGTCACTCTATCACCAAGTGACTACTCGAGGCCAACATCAGTGAGACGGGCAGTATTTTATAAGTGCATGTTTTGCAAGAAAGAAATGTTATTTAATAAGATTGCATTGCATGTGATTCATAACAGGCTCACTGATGGATTTTGACATTGCCTCGACAAGGGCAGCGGTCGAAATAGTATGGCTAGCCGGTTTAGTTGTTTTAAATGAAGGCAGACTATCCTTATATTGTTTTCAGTTATTAATTTGAACATGAAATGTATATATGTATTTGAGCATATTAATAATGGAAAATCCCAATATCTGAGATCTTGGAAATATGTGCGCATGTATGTATATCTATGTATGTATGTATTTACTCACTAAGTATAGTTGTATATTCACCCCTCACAGTTACAATTTAAGAGTAGGAGCATTAGTACTAGTAGAGCTTGTGGTAGCAGTAGAGAGCCTACAACGCTCTAGGTAAGTTTCTTACTTGATTCATAAATGTAGATGTCCCACTAGATAAATATAAATAAATTCTTGTAAAATATTTGTGATGACAATGATTTTGTATTGTTTATATTTTGTTTAATTCGAATAGAAAATGAGTTCTATGATATTATTTTTATTAATTGATATTTGTTGTAGATGAATTGATCATAGAGATCAATTCTTTGGTGGTGGTCCCATGGATGGGATGTATTGTGTATAAATTGTTTTCAAAATCAAATGGGTTGACTGGAAAACCTTACATGCTCTTTTGATACAGTCCAGATATAGAAGATGTATCGTGAGAGTTTGTGGCGATTGTCACAAATGGACCTTAAGTACGGGGTGTGACAACAATAATTACATCCACAACTACATAAACATCCGTTGATATATCTAACAAAACATAAGACTACCAGGAACAAAATATTAGGATAGAAACAAGGAAAAACTAGACTTAAAAATGGCACCAACCTGCCTCACGCACAAAAGTCTCCCGATTCTCATTATACACATCTGCAGAACAAAAATTCAAAGCAGTACATAAGCAACATGACAAACAATGGATCACAAAACCTAATTTTAACTTATTATTATTATTTTTCAAAAATGTTCTTTCTCCATAGGAGACAATAAAACCCCAGTGGCTGGCAGCAATTTATACAATCTATATTAAAATAATAAAGGAACTCTTCCCCATGGTGTGATTCTCTGGTGTATGATTTGGGTTTTCTGTTACATCTCTTCTCTAACAACTCGGACATTTTAGGGGATATTATACTTAATATCCTAACTGTACTGAATATACCCAGTCATATTTCTTTATTTTTATCAACTTTGTAACTACAAGTGTTCTAATTTACTAGGACTAGCAGAATGGAAAGCAAACTAAAAACCAAAATTAAAATTGAATTTATAGACATCCCCTAGCCCACATTCATTCAGAAAATGTCAAAAGTGAATCTACAAAGAATTACAATTTCCTGAATACCAAAATGGCACACACATAGCACATGCATGGAGATCGGTATCAAAATTGAACATGTGCATTTCAGAATAAAAACAAAACCTCACAAAATAGCGCACTTACTAAATTCTCCATTCTCCTCCATCAGCTTCATGGCATCCTCAGTAAGCTGGTCAAATACTAGCTTGGTCTCAGCCGACATCTTTTCCTTCTTGTTAGTTGAAGTTCCCTTCAACCTTCTCAAAGCTTGTGTAACCTGTCAGAGAAGCAAACGACTTCACAATTCCATGCAAACACAGGCTACATCTGCTATGCTTTCAAAAGAAACTATGTTGAGTTTACCGTTTCTCGAGGCTCGAGCACGTTGGCAATACGCCTCTTTAAAACTCCAAGTTCTTCTGAAGAAAGGTCATGACTATCATGTTCATCATCAACATCTTTATTGTGCTTTACAGCAGTACCAACAAATCTTTGATCAACTTCAAGACTATCGAGCCATGCATCCTGCAAAAATTCATAATAAAGATATGAACAAGTAGAATCTATGTAAAACTGAACATAGAAAACAAATACTTTTACCTTGATTTCATTATCATTGACATATTCAACAAAATTTCCCTCTGCATCAAAATAACCTTCTTCTCTCTCCTTGTCCAGGTTAAAGGGTTCTAGCTGAATGCCATCGTCAACAAAATTCTCATTAGCCTGTCAAAAGAAATTCCCTGTCATTGTCTATCCTTTCCCTAGAACCAATAATTGAGGACTCTGGCAATCATCTTGACAGTAAAATATGCTTCTAATTTAGCAAAGAAACATTCCAAACAATAACACACTCAATGAAGAAGAATATATCCAATGGATGACAATGAAATTTATAGACTTAGAAAACAAGTAACAAATTTCTCAGAAAAATGGGACAAAAAAATGGTAATATTGGATTTACAACAGTTCACATGAAGAGGATTTATGCTATTTGGTCAATAGAAGAGACGAGATGAAAACTTAATAGAAGGAGAAAATAGAAATCAACTGATTAAGAGTGATAAACACAAAGAACTGAAGTCAGCAACTCCTGAAGAGTTACTGATTGATGGGACAGTAAACAAGCTTCAATTTTTTGGCTAACTTAGATTTGAAAGCATACAGAGTAATTTAATTGTAGAATTTAGAAATGATGAAAAGTTCAGCAAAAAATGAAAACATAATAAAAGAATAAGCAATATATGTACTTTAAATGAAACAGATACGAGGAAAATATTAAGGACAAAAGTCATGATTCTTAGTGACATGCAATTCTTAGTGTGCATGCATGTCACTAAGAATCAAGAGGAACATATACGTAACCAAAAAACAAACCTTGTAAGTCACTTCAGCGGTGGAGATATCATTAACAATGCCTCTGCTTTCTTCACTACAAAGCTCAAAAGTCATTTGATTCCGGCGATTTGCACGCTCCTTGGCAGCAAGATGGGGATTCTTCAAGTCCGTTGGGCCATCACCATCGTCTTTGACTCTATCCACAACTTCATTCCCAGGCTTTACCTTCTTACCCTTGGGAAATCTAACTCTTTTCTGCCTGCAAAATTTTAAAAAAAGTATCATCATTAAGTAAGCATAAATCCAATATTCACAACTGAAAAAAAGCAGCTACGCAACTTAAATTCTAGAAAATTTATTTAAAAATTTAATAACCACGGAAATTTTAATCTTTTCTGACTGTAAAAAATAAAAGAAAGTGCTGTCATAAACTAAGCAGAACCCTAAATTCGCAAGCTAGGAAAATCAGCTTTGCAACTTAAATTCAAGCAAATCCATCTTTAAAAAAAAAAAAAAACCGATAACCCGGCAATGCCATCTTTCTAATAAGCAGAAAATATCTGCTCAAGCTCCTGTTGTGCCGATAAAATTCTATAGTTTGAGAACATACATGCCTACGATTAACTTCAATAAACGAAAAAATCCCCGAAAAAAGAAAAATAATTCAAAGTTTCCAGCAAAAAAAAAAAAAAATCCAGAAAAATTTCAATCCACAATGGCTTTTCAAGTAGTTAATAACAGCAGGAATTCAAATTTTCCTGGATAAATTATTTTCCCAAAAACAATTTCAATCTAAAATAAGCATGAACTTAAAGGCTTTATTAACAATTAGAAAGGTTCAATTTCACCAATAATAAAAGAATGTTACTTGTTACAAATTTAGGAAATTAAAAAAAAACCCAGAAAATAAAAGAAAAGATTAGTTACATGGGTTGTTTGTTGGAATCTTCATCTTCAAAGAAATGTCGCTTGCCAGACGACTTCTGCTCCATCAACACAAACCCTAATAATTAATTACAGAACGCAATCAAATTTCTCACAGAAATCCTGAATCGGAATATGAAGAAGGTTGTAATTCAAGTCTTGGAATCAGTCGAGAGGAAAAGAGGTAAAAAAAAAAAAAAAAAATCGCTGTCGGCAACCGGCTTCGTCGTGTAATGCATACCCAGATTATTTACCCGACCCGAATATAATTGAGCCGAAGATAAGTAGCCCTTTAAGGTTTGGTTCGAAAATTATATTTTGGGCCCAATAAATCAAAATTTTAATTGATATTTTATTTTACTCCAATATTCACAAAATACTGAGTTGACATAAGTCAGTTCTT
>JAXCLQ010000014.1:3962702-3973325 GCA_035584115.1 Cedrela odorata
ATATATATATATATATGTATTTGCATACATACATATAAACCACACAATAAAAAAAATTATTGAATCGATAAAATAAATACACTTAATTATATTTTATATTTAACTTTAGCAACAATTCTTTAAAAAAAAAACTAAACAAATATAAGTTATCCATTTATTTTGAGAAGGCATGCATATATATATTTAAAATAATTTAATTTATATAAAAGATCTTAATTTATTCACTTAATCACTAATTAAAAGTTCAAACTTAAGTAAGAACACTGTATATTCACCAAAAGTTTAGCTACCACATTATTCAATCCTATTTTACGCTTGTTGTGTAACATACACTATTACCCAAAATAATTATATACTGGAAAATACTTTCGTTATATAGATAGAAATATTATATTACATACCTATAAAATTTATAATTAAAATTGGTACACTTATCATCTAAAATCTTAGACTTACAACATAATTAATGTTAGGCTTGCAATTTGTATCAGCATTTTAAATTCAAGTAAAAAAATTTAATTATTTTTTAAAAAATTAAATTAAATTTTGTCGACACCAAAATTCTCTCATAACATAGAATCTTTCTCTATGGTAGACGTTGGAACATTTTTAAAATGAAAACAATAACTTTATGTATAAAGAATTGCATGTGCTGCCTTGCGTCTGAGTTAAGTTGTTTCTTCGACAAATATAAGAGAGCAAATGTCATGTGATTAAATACAGCTAGGTAGTAGCAATTGCTTAAATTTGTTTGTGATTTTCAGATCCATTATAATACTTAATTACCCAATTGCTTCAATTTTTTTAAGTTAATTAAATTGGGAATTAAGGAAATTAATCAACTATTGGTTCAGAATATTATAATCAAATCGTATAATTAATTGAATATTGAATGTGGGAAAACCATGGTTTGCATATATGATTATCAATTAGTTAATAAATTATTTCTGATTCAGCAGTCGAAGTTGAATTAAATAATTAATAAAATAATAAATAATCATATATTTTTATTATTTGTAAAAATTATTATAAATCACCATTTTATTAAATTTAAAATTACGGCAAATGATCTTATAATTATTTCATACAACATATAATCAAAACATACATAACAAATAAACTATGGCTGCATCAAGCTCTTGGTTTTCCCACATCCCATATTCTGCTGCGGCGGCTCCGCCACCATCTCCGATCCTGATTCAAACAACGCCATCATTCCCAACAAGAAATGAGCTTCAATATGGCAATGGAAAAGCCAAATTCCAGGATTATCCGCTCGAAATCTCAGCGCAGTCCAACCGTAAGGATGTAGAGGCACAGTATTCTTCATTATCGGATCAACCAAATTATAATTCTGCACATCAGTCGACAGATTAAACTTCCCGTCGCCGTATCCCAGAATCCAGAAATCATGGCCGTGAAGATGCCAGGGATGCGTTTCGCTGTCATTCTTGTTCATAGTGTTCGCATTCTGTAATATAACATCCACAGTAGAATTGAACGCCAGCTTGTAAATTGACGTGCTGGAATTAGTATTAGTGTTATTAGCAACTCTGTAAATATCATAAGTCTGATCGTAACTTTCCGGAGCCGGCGTCTGATCAAAAACGTCAGGCCAGTTTTTCTTGAGTGCAATGAGATAAGGCGTGTTTGGCAGGGAGTGAGAAACATTGTTCAGGGACCAGACAGTGTGACCCTGGAAAGTGTTTTGGGTGTTGAGAAGCAGAATCACTTTGTCAGAAGTGCTTGGAGGAGTCTGGGTGTGATTTTTCTCTGCTTTAATGGAAGCACTTTGGATTTTTCTCGAATTGGTGTCGTTCCAGAGCGGACCTGGCGGCGGAGTAGTGGGAGGATATTTGTCAGGATCGTTCGGAGAGTAATTGAAAATGGCTAAGCCGATTGGAGTTGCAGGTTTTCGGCAGACAACATTTGTAGTTATCCAGTAATTTCTCGACGAGGTCTGGTTTGGAGTTACTAATACTGAATATGCAGTTACTAGTACTGAATATGTTTCTCCAGAGTATATGTACAGATTTTGTGTCACAAATGGCTCCACATAATTTCCATCTGCTTCAACTACAGTCATATTATGGCCCTGTAAAATAAATTAATTGCATATGATGCATCAAATATTGCAATTATTATTCAATTTTCGTCCTTTATTATATTCTCGATTCCAACAGTTTTTCTTGTTCTTTTTTCAAGGTTGTACATTAAATAATCTTTCTTAAACTTGTGATTAAGTAAGAGATAAGATAATTGATTACCTCAATTTGGAAACTAAGGGCAGACAAAGAAGTCAAGCTAGCTATTCTCAACCTGTAAGTTTTTCCAGGCTCCACTTTAAACGAAGAAGGGAGACATTCAAGATTTGTTGCATTACAAACATTGGCGTCCAAATTAGCACAATCATATTTTCCTCTTCCGTTTATCAGAAGTGACTGAAAAATTGACACAAAATTAACCCAAAAAAGAAAAAGAAACAAGTAAATAGCATAATTTGATTATATCTGATCTCAGGATGATGATCGAGTTTTGAGTTGACAATTGTTTACCTGAGGCTCCCCAATCCATACATAAGGAATGGAAGTCAACTCTGTGGCTTGTTCATAAGAGCTTGAATGGTACCAATCACTCAGGACAAGGCTGTAATCGTGATCGTAGGTAAATGGCTCAGTTTCTCCAGCAAGAGGAGTTACCTTAATCAGCCCGTACAGTCCGGATGCTCGCTGCATTCCATAATGAGAATGATACATATACGTTCCCGCCTACATGCAAAAGAGCTTTTAAATTACAGGTTTGTAGCAATACAGCTCTGTATCACTCTAAACTATTTTTTTTTCAAATTTGCATTTTATAAAATGTGATTATTATTTAAGAATTTTCATAGGAATCGTTATCTAAAATGCTAATGGAGAACTTTTTAGTTCTAAATACTCACCTTATCGACAACAAATTGGTATGTGAAGGTGTCACCGGGCATTGTTCCACACTGTGAGACTCCGTCTGTTCCATCACTCCATTGGGTTCCAAGCTGCCATCAATCACAAATTGGTAAAGGAAAAAACAAACAATCAAACAAAAAATTGCTGCAATTGCAACAACTTCATGATGAAAAATATTGGTTCAACAATCCGAATACGTCTGTCTTATAAAATTATGTCACACCGAATTTCAAAACTCTTAGTAAGAAAAGAAATTAAACTTCAAAACTCTTAATAAGAAAGAAATTAAACTAAGTATAATTGATTCTACCTGTCGGATTCCATGCCAATGTATTGCAACATTTTCCATCAACAAATTGTTGACAACATTGACAATAATTGTATCACCTTGAGTTGCAGAAATTACGGGTCCTGGAGTCATTCCATTAATTGCAATAGCCAGTTTCTTATAGCAATCAAGAAATTTGTACTCATATGAAATCTCCCACGTTAAGTTGTGAACCGCAGCCTCAGCCGAAGACACGTCAAATACGGCGATAAGGCTTAAACTCAGCAGCATAACCAGAGATTTTCCGCATTGCAGAAGCTCAGCCTCAGCCATGGCTGAAGTTACTAACTTTTTTTTTTTTTTTTTCTGGGCACTTAAGGTTTTAGCTTCTGTAGTGAATTTCTAGAGCTTGAATGTTTTGTCTGAGATTTTGAATGAATGAATTGCGATTTATATAGAATTTTTGAGTTCCGCATGAGTGAGATATTCAAAGCAACTGTAGAAAATTATAGTTACACACCAAGAAATTCCAGGATAATTTACACATGATGCACGTTGATGCATGCTTTGAATACATAGTATGAATAATATTTAAAGTTTGGAAGATAATAGAAGCAAATTTGCAAGCAGATAATTATTAACATTGAGCTATCGAGATAGGGACATATAGATTTTTTTTCCCCCCTTTTATGAATAAGATAGTATAATTACTAAGTTATAATAGATTTAACAATGTGTTTCTTGTGTGAATTATTTTTTTAATTACTATTGTTAATGCTAAAATTCAAACTCTATACCTAACACGATGTAAACAAATATATTTCTAGTAAACGTTTTTTTTTTATTCTATTAGTTTTAATGCTAGCTTCCATACAAAATTAATAAAACGAAATACACGTTATGTAAAATCTAAGCCTCCTGGTCAAAAAGTATGACCCTAGATTGATTTTGATTAACGTTTTTATAATTAGTAGTTGATGGTTATTTAAATATTTTTTTAGTAATAACAATAAAATAAATTATTGTTGAAAGCGTAAATACTTTTATTTAACTAAAATTTTTGATAAAATTTTATTTTTATTTTATAACTAATATTTATTTCTTAGTTGTAATTAAAATTTTAATTTGCGCAAATCGAAAGTATATTCCAAACATTTTAATATTTATTTTACCTTACTCTATACTATTTCAATAAATATCACTTTAGTCCCTACTATTTGGATTATCATCACTTCATTCTCTACTATTTTAGCAGACAATGCTTTATTTGGAGGTCCTGTTGTTTAGTAATGGATTTCAAAGTTTGCAAGGAATAAGAGTGAAGTGTGTTAGAGAAGAATGAAGACTATTATATGAAGTTTACAAGATATTTTTAATACACATTAAAAAATGACACCGTTTTTTTGTCTCTTAATAGTAAAAAAATAACTAGCTTTTATTAAATAAAATGGAATTAAAATGCACTGTTTTGGGTGAGATTTCGTAAACAATTACTCCATAATTCTATTATTGGATGAAATTAATGAATGTTGGTTCTAAAGACGAAAGTGAAATAAAGATAAAATATGAGAGATTTTGTGATATATATATCAAATTAATGGAGTGAAGTAAATTATTAAAAAAAGGAAATAAAATGGAAATTTCCTGATAATTAAATATAGTGCCAATGTGTGTTGCACATTAATCTTTGGATGGTTGAACTTGTGGAAGTGGAAAGGCCACATTCTAAGTTTTCAATCATGAGTTTCTTTCTCAGAGGGATTGAAATACTTTTTCTTCTTCCCACTATAAAAGGATAGGATATGCATCTGCGACCAATCTGAAAAATAACAGTGTCTGGATAATTTGAAAATAACTGAAAAAAATAAACCCAAATTGCCAACATGCAGTGATTGCATCCCACAATTATTATGATTTCATAAACCACATTTAGCATTTGTTCTTGATGATTATAAAGTTTGCTTTACCATGTGTTATACGCACAGGTTTCTTGATACTTGAAGGGCCTAGCTTTGCAGAAGTGGAAACATCATTTTCTAAAGTTTTCATCATTATCACTTATAGCCTCCCTCAATGGTTCAAAAAACTTGTACACTAAAGATGTGTATTTCTTTTTCACTCTTTTTCCTCCAAATACCAACTAATTCACGATAAAATGTATAGTTTACGGCACAAGTGTTGTCTACGTGGTTTCGGATTTTTCTGTCTTTTAATTTGTTTATCTTCTGATTGAACTAAGTAACAGTTTGCTTCCAACGAATTCAGCTCTGATTGCTTTCAAAATTAATCTAACAATGGATATCACACTTTGTAACACTAATATTTTTAGATTCTATATTTATCAACGCCTCAATGTAGAAGGACTAGTAGATATGTAACAACACCTCAATGTAGAAGGACTAGTAGATATGTTTTTATAAATTGTGTGGTGGTCCGAAGGCGAAACAAGCATCTTAGCAAGGAAAATACAAAGCTAAAACCATTATTGCTCAGTGCGTAATGGCCAGCGGAAACCATTATTGCTTAGTGCTTAATGGCCCGCGGAAACCATTATTGCTTAGTGCTTAATGGGTTAATCCTGACCCCTCATAGTTTGTTCCTAATACTCAAGATTTCATATTTAAGTCCAAAAGATCTAATACAAAAGCACTTATAATCACCAGGTTCATTACCAAAAGATGTGTGATCTTACAATCCACTTTAAAAGACCCAATGTTCTCGTTGACACATTCAAATTGGCTCTTATACCGATTGTGATAACTTGGTCAACCGATTTGGCACAGATTAGGGTGGCACAACTGGCCTGTTTCTAGCCTCCTACGGTTTTATTTCTGTTCCCCATAATTTC
The DNA here is from genome assembly GCA_035584115.1 of Cedrela odorata. Lineage (NCBI taxonomy): Eukaryota > Viridiplantae > Streptophyta > Magnoliopsida > Sapindales > Meliaceae > Cedrela > Cedrela odorata. The sequence continues at coordinate 3,968,764 of JAXCLQ010000014.1, forward strand.
AAGTCCTATATTAAAATGGTCTCATACTAATTTAGGAGAATAGAGTATGTATAAGCAGTATGTATAAACACATCACCAAAGCTCATTCTCAACCAATGTGACATTTCAAAAAATCTTCCACTCATTAATTTTAAAAAATAGAGGGACAAAGCTAGATTACACTTGGATAAGGTTGAATTTCCATCTCCCAATATTGTGCTAATATAAGGTTAGAAAAGATAGCATAATGTTATGGGTGTCAATTTGGGACTCGACACGATTATTTGACACGAATTCGATGTAATTAAATGGATTCGGATTTAAAAAAATTGATAAGTATAATAATCATGTCGTATTCATGTCGAATTCAAAATAATCGTGTCGTATTCGTGTTTGACCTGCTTAATTCGTTTAAGATATGATCAAAACGGCTCGTTTGATTGAGACCAAAACAACGTCGTTTTGATTTGATATATAAACTAAAGAGTACAACCCAAATTTAATGTTAATTCTTTCCCCTTTGCCTCCGTCTTTTTCTTTACCCTTTGCCTCCATCATTTTCTTTACCCTCTACCTTTATGTTTAGGATTATCGCTATCCTTGAAATAAGTGTAATGTGAAGTTCTGTCTACACTGTGGTCATGGATCATAGGTTTTTAGGTAATGAGACATATGAAGCTTTAGAAAGTCATTTATATTAAAGCAGAATAGTTGATTTCTCCTAATTTTCTTAAACTTTCAGATATAGGAGTTTGGGGTTGGGGCTATGGTGAAGAGGGGTAACTTGGCTTAGGCTCTCGGATACGAATGATGTATTCTCTACATCTTATAAGATGACAGATATTATAGGAATGATGTCAAGATGGCGGCTGATAAGATGAAAGATGCAATTTTGAGAGTGGAAGTGTATGGTGAAGATATAGAAGAAGAATTGCAAGTGGCGGTGGCGGCCATAAGCTCGTGAAGAGACCAAAGAAGCGAGCCAGAATTGTGCAGAAGCAATTAGATGTCAGTGTGATTTTGTTTTTTTAAATCATTAGATTCTGTTTTCTGTTTTTTGGCAATAAAAATTTGATCTTATTGCTGGGTCTTTTCTGTTGTTGCACACGTTATTTCCTGGGTTGTGGTTGATGAAAGTTACGATTGATTTGTATAAGGTTCTGAAGTTAATTGAAAACAGCAAGGTAATTGCTTGCTTGATGAAAAAATGTGGGAAATTGAAAAAGAATGAAAGTTTGAATTTTGTAGTTCTAAGATTGAAGCTCGTTCTAAAACTGTCTATGAGATTTATTCTTACACTTCATTGATTGATTGATCAATTTGAATTTTGAGATATGAAGTCTCAATTTTGCTTTGTTACTTTCTAATTTCTTGTTTTTCAGTAGATTTTCGATTACAATCATGATTTCTATTTTCCTCTCCTGCTTTAAGGTTTAATGTTTCATTTGATCTGATTAAGCTTTTTTACTATTGATTGGATCCCTTAAAAGTAATTTGTTTTTGCAGAGGTAGTAACGGGAGCAGCAGTTCATCTGAGAGTTTCAAGGATTCTGTTCACTGGCTATTGGTAACCTAATTAGTGGTGTACCACATCATCTTGTGAATTGGGAATTTTATGTAAGTGTTGAATTTCCCAGTAACTTTGTGGGGCAAGTTCAGTTGCTTTGAAATGATAATTTTGTTTATTATTTGTCATTCATTGTTTCTTTCTTTTAGAGGAATAATTGTGTAAAGAGAGGGGATCGTTGGATGTCATTAAGTGGAAAAGAAGTTTATGGATATGAATATGTCGAATTGAAATTTGAATTTTTTCTATTTACTTGGAAGAAGATTGAATTTGAATATTTAGATTTAATTTATATGCTTGATAACACCAAATTATTATTATTTTAGTTTATTATTTTTGTTATAATTTAATCGTGTCTAAACGAATCGTGCTAAACAAATAAACGAATTTAAAGGAATAACCGTGTCTAAACAAATCTAAACAAATTTAAACGAATTTAAATGAATATTAGTGTCGTAACGAATTGTATTCGAATTTAAGTTTTTTTTATACGAATAATAAACGAATCGTATTCGTTTCGAATTGAATAATAAATAAATTATATTCGTGTTAACACAAATTCGATTCGTTTATCCGAATTGACACCTTTACATAATGTAATGTGCTAGAACAACCATAGCCACTTGCATAATTTCCTACAAGCTCCTCAGGTTTTTCTTAGATGCTCCTCTTCTTTTATTATACCTTCTCTGCTCTTCTTATGCCAACCAACTCTCCTATAGCCATATTGTTTAAGTCAGTTCTCTATTACCACCAATTGCTTGCAACTGTACTACCTTGCCCCAATTTGGTAACAAATATTATTTCTTATTCTTCTCCATAATTAATATTAATTAATTATTTATTGTTATTACATTAACTAAGTATTGTGCAACCAGTAATGTTGTTGGGGATGTAGTCCAAGACATAAGTGAAGCCCAATAGACTGTAGGCCTAAATTAAAGTCTTGTGAAGGATGAAAGAAGAGCTTGAGGCCTGGCTCGATTCTAGAAACACTATCCAGGGGATAACAATGACTTCAAGTATAATGAGGATCAAGATCTTCTGAGGACAGATAAAAGGCCTAGGATTTGAGTATAAGTTCCGAGACCTCTCTCGTTTATGGAGGTCTTAGAAATAGTATGATAGAGGTCTTAAAAATACAATACAGTCTGAGTTCGTCTCAAACAAAGATTTTGGATATCTCTTGGCAGTGACATATCTGCATAGGATTCATTCACTTTTCAATTTCTTTTTGGATTATGAAGGATCCTTAGTCTGGTAGACATATTCTGCAAAGAGGGTTCAAAATCCCACAAATTTCGAAAATTGATGCTTACAAAGTGGAAATTCCATGATTTATCGGAATTTAAATGCAAATGATTATTATTTATAGATTCCTTACCTCAAATGCCTCAGACTTGAGGAAGCAGAACGAGTCATAGAAGAGGTTTATCGTGGAGTATGCGGTAGACATGGGGGAGCTCATTCCATGACACATAAAATCCTAAGGCAAGGATATTACTGGCCAACCATCTCGCAAGACGCAATTCAGATTGCAAAAATAGGTTATGAGTGTCAGGTGCACGATAATATACCCAAATAGCCTCTTTAGAAGCTAACATCTTTAATTAGTCCTTAGCCATTCTCTCAATGGGAATTAGATCTTATCGGCCCTATGCCCTATGTCCAAACTAATACAAAATATGCAATAGTGACAATTGATTATTTCACCAAATAGGTAAAAGCCGAGCAATTAGTCACCATAATTGGGAAAAAGGTCACCGCATTCGTCATACAGAATATGATTTATTTACTCGGAATACCTTAAGTGTTGATCGTAGACAACAGAAAGAAGTTTAACAACTTGAGCTTTAGAGAATTTTGCGTAGATTTTTAATTGATCTTAAGTTCGTGACACCCGTTCATCTAAAACCTAATGAACAAATAAAAGCTGCGAACAAAGTGATTAAAAAGACACTTAAGAAGAAGCTTAAAGAGCATAAGGGTGCCTAGGTTGATAAACTTTATGAGGTCCTTTAGGCCTATAGAATCACTCCAAAGTGGCCATGGATGAGACTTCTTACAGTCTCACCTTTGTATGTGAAGCAATAATTTTCGTCGAGATTGATGTACCAACTTTTCGGATCAGCAACTATGACGAGGCAGTTAACGGTTAAAACATACGGGTTGGAACTATACCTGCTTGAAGAAAAAAGAGATCAAGTGATGATAAGGGCGATAGCCTACCAACAAAGGGTAGCCCAGTATTACAACAAGCATGTTCGGCATCGTACTTTCTAAGTTGGAGACTAGGCCTTAAAACAAGTTACATTGAATACCAAAGTACTAGTAAAAGGTGTTCTCAAGGCTAATTATGGAGGGTCATACAAGGTCATCCAGATTCTGAGGTCAGAGGTCTATAAACTAGAATCTCCAAATAGAAATAGGATTAAAAAACTATAGAATGTCGAACGATTGAAGTTGTATTATCATTGAGAATTATTAAAGATCTTTAAAAACCATTTTACCCTAAAAATAAATAATTTGTTATTTTTCAACAGCGAGATACTCGTAGTAGCAAGGATATGCTAATGAACAAAACCTCTAAGTCGAAAGGAAAAGAAATCGAAAGGTCTAAAGTAATATTATCTATAGCTCGAATAAACTTGAGCACAGCCTAGGACATATAAAAGCGCATTGATTTCCAAATGTTTAACTCCTCAAATCATCTTAGGGTAATGCTATCCATAGCTCGAATAAACCCTGAGTACGATCTTGGGACATATAAGAGTGAAATGGTTCCTAGATGATCAGTTCTTGCAAGCATAGCTCGAATAAGCCCTGAGCACGATTTTATGACGTATAAGAGCGTAAAGGTTCCTTAATGTTTAAACGTCTTAGTCATCTCAAGGTAATATTATCTATAATTTGAATAAGTTATGAGGCTAACCTCAGAATGTATAAGAATGAAATGGTCTTTGGATGATTAAGTTCTATGCTTATCTTAGGACAATAGTATCTACAGCTCAAATAA
>JAXCLQ010000014.1:3973425-4004000 GCA_035584115.1 Cedrela odorata
ATATATATATATATATATATGTATGTTTAATAGTGTTTATGAAATGTAATTTTTTAAAATTAAAAATGATAACAGAAACTATTTTTTTTAAAAAAAATTTATTGTTAGTTTTAAAAATATGTTCTGAAAATTACTTGAAAAATAATAAAATGTTACTTTTTACTATTAAATTATAATTTTAAGAATAATATTTTCTTTTTTAAAAAAATATTAATTTTACAAAAACATGGAACCAAACACATTTACTACAACTGATTTTTGTTTTTGAAAATAGAAAACATTATGTTTTAATTTGTATAATAGTGAGTCCCAAGTGGGAATTTCCTATGACATGCTAATTAGTACTAATCAATAATTAATTTAATTATAATCTTGTCCATAAACCCTAAACTTATAACAATTAGAGCTTAGTCAATATATAATGTCTCACCTAATCTTAATTTGCAAATATCTTTAACCAAAAATGAAAAAATAAAAAATAATACAAAATTATATATATGTTCATAGTCAAAACCAACCCTTATAGTTATCATGTTATGTTCAAAATAGTCACATGCCAAAAGCAAAGTGTTTAATCAATTCAATAGGCAATTAATTTGTAAGGGTAGACTTTACCTACTTTTGGTCAATATTTTGCCATTTTTGAACAAAATTTCTGTACTTGCTCCTCTGGACATATCTGATATCAATACACAACTTTTTTCTCTCCTCAAAATGTAGGGTAGGGTAGCAAATTTGAAGCAGCATGCAATCCTGAAGAATGCAATTTCAACCTGAGGAAAAATTACAACTCCTATTCTCAGAAAATTATTTCTATGCTTCCTAGATTTACTGAAACAAGTACAGTATGTCGACATAACACAGAATAATTTAAGAGATCTTAGAGCAAGAAAAATCCACAATAATGGTTAGCTTTCAATCAGAAGAACAGTTTGTATACTTAATTTCTAGAGTTACAAGTCATTCCATTGTCTGTACAAACAATGCAGTAGAAAATTTGTCAGTTTGCATTGGGTGCAGCCTCATTCACTTCTTCGTATGCACTGGTCTCCTCGTTGAATGAGTACCTATACGTAAATAATTTTTAGTTAAAAGAGAATGGTCAGAATATGCGCCATTTAGGCTGGTATGTAATCAAATATGCCGTAGATAATATCTTATCCAAGTACTAGAAGATATTTGCCAACTTGTGAAATTCACAAGTAGTTTCCCTGCATTTTAAGTCCAATGTGAAAACAGGATTGTGCACGCTAACAAGGATAAATGAAATATCTCTATTCACACATATTTAACAATGGCAACGAATCCTATTGATGAGGTATATAATTATTTCTGACAAGTTTTCCTTTTCTTGTCAAAAATATATCTGAGGACAACAGCTCGCTAACAATGGTCAAACTTCAATGCCAGTTTTGGCACTTTCTGGATCAAGCAGTAAGGATGTAGAAGTTACAAATGAAATATATAAATAAATAAATAAAGCAAAAAAATTATTTGAAAGAGAATATGCCCACATACCATTGCCCATAAGCAGCTGAGCAATATAGTCCACTAGATGGGTCATAATAATAGCCCAAACTGCTACTGTAATAGTATCTGAAGGTAGAAAAACTCTAAAATGATTAGGCAACGTATAATAAAATGGTAATAGGTTAACCACGATAAAAGAAAAATTATAAAACATACCCAGAAGACTCATCATATACATAATCATTTTGCAAAGATTCACCTGTAGATGGCAAAATCATGAGGCGTAAGGAAAACTAGTCTTTGAAATGAATATTCAAAAGCTTCTAAGATTATCAATCAACGATAAAGCTTACTCTCGGAAGCTGTGTTCAGAGCATCCGATGATGATTGACTGACTGTGTTTGAAGAAGTACCCGAAACAGTGTTAACCCCGTCACTGGATGGTTTGGCTTTAGCGTCTTCATCATCATCCGCAAACATATCATATGCATCATTGGCATCACGTGCTGTTTCAGTAGCAATTACATTTGCAATTGAGTTTCCTGTTGCGGAGTCAGAAAGCAGCACAGAGGCAGATCCAGGATCGGTTACACCAGAAAACAAGTAATTCTCTGCATTTGAATCAGAATTCCCCTGTCCAAAACTCACAGCTGTGCTCTTTCCTCTTGACTGAGTTAACCGCTCATATCCTTCTGTTTTTTTTATTAAACAAAGAAAAGAAAAAAGTATAAGCACACAAAATGTGAACAAAGAAAACAGTTTGCAAAAGCTAATTTTCTTCAAACAGAATCATCAGATGTATTATAACAAGAACTAAAAAAGAAAAAGAAAATTCTTCATCTAACATTTCATGGCTCAAAATTATGATTTAACTGGCAGGTGCATAGGATGCTGGTTTGATATAATCTAATAGCAATCATTATCCACAGAACAACAGTTAAACCGAGTTCGATTTTTTTACCAGAGTGATAGGGGAATCCATCTTCCTTTGCCCAAAAAATGCACAACATTTTGGGGATAATCAAGAAATCTTTTTATGAAACATTGGCATATTTGCAAGTTTAACTACTTTTCTTCCTATGATTATCCGACAAGTAAGAACACACAAGATCATGATTCAGGATATAAATTGTACTCTTAAATAGAAACGTCTAGTCATCTGCTCAAGTCTAAATTTCAAATATTTGTCAAAAGTGATGCTCTCTGTCCTATCGGAACATAGCACTTGATCACTGTCTAAAATTTAAAGATATGTACCAAAGAAAACCAGAACAACAAGATAAATGAGTATAAGACCATGTCAGGAGTTGATGAATCCTACAAGATCATCTCCACAAGAACAATTGCACAACCACATTAGTTGTAACAACAATAATTCTGCCCAGGACTGCATAAACATCCATTGATATATCTAACAAAACATAAGCCTGCTGGGAACAGAATATTAGGATAGAAACAAGGAAAATATAGATTTAAAAATGGCACCAACCTGCCTCACGCTCAAAAGTCTCCTGATTCTCATTATACACATCTGCAGAACAAAAATTCAAAGCAGCACATAAGCAACATGACTAAAGCAATGAAGCACAAAACCTAGTTTTAACTTATTAATTGAAAAAACAAATCTTTCTCCATAGGAGCAATAAAACCCCAGCGGCTGACAGCTATATATACAATCTATATTAAAATAGTAAAGGAACTCTTTGCTATGGTGCGATTCTCGTGTATGATTTTGGATTTTACATTACATCTCTTCTCTAACAACTCAGGACATTTTTTGGGGTATAAAGATAAATTATTATACTTCATATCCTAATTGTACTAAATAAACCCGGCCATACTTCTTTATTTTTCTCAACCTTGTAACTACAAGTGTTCTAATTTCCTAGGACTTGCAGAATCCAAATTAAACTAAAAAACAAAATCAAAACTGAATTTATAGACATTCCCTAGTGCACATTCATTCTGAAAATGTCAAAAGTCAATCTACAAATAATTACAATTTCCAGAATATCATAAAGACACGCTCATCGCACACGCATGGAAATCAACAAAAAAATTGAACATGTGCATTTCAGAATAAAAACAACAAAAACTCACAAAAGAGCGCACTTACTAAATTCTCCATTCTCCTCCATCAGCTTCATGGCATCCTCGGTTAGCTGGTCAAATACACGCTTTGTCTCAGTAGACATCCTTTCCTTCTTGTTAGTTGAAGTTCCCTTCAACCTTCTCAAAGCTTGTGTAACCTGTCAGAGAAGCAAACAGACCTCATGATTCCATGCAAACACAGGAGTGTATCTGCTATGCTTTCAATAGAAACTACGTTGAGTTTACCGTTTCTCCAGGCTCGAGCACGTTGGCCACACGCCTCTTTATAACTCCAAGTTCTTCAGAAGAAAGGTCACGACTATCATCTTCATCATCAACATCTTTATTGTGCTTTACAGCAGTACCAACAAATCTTTGATCAATTTCAAGACTATCAAGCCATGCATCCTGCAAAAATTCATATAAAAAAGATATGAATAAGTAGAGTACTATGTAAAAAAATAAACATCGAAAACAAATATTTTTACCTTGATTTCATTATCATTGACGTATTCAACAAAATTTCCGTCTGCATCAAAATAACCTTCTTCTCTCTCCTTGTCCAGATTAAAGGGTTCTATCTGAATGCCATCGTCAACAAAATTCTCGTCACCCTGTCAAAAGAAATTCCTTGTCATTGTCTATCCTTTCCCTTGAACCAGTAGTTGATGACTCTGGCAATCATCTTGACTGTAAAAATTGCTTCTAATTTAGCAAGGAAGCATTCCAAACAACAACACGCTCAATGAACAAGAATACCAGGTCCAATGCAAGACCATAAAATTTATAGACTTAGAAAACAAGTAACAAATTTGTCAACAGAAGAGCAAATGAGACAAAGAAAAAAGGATAATATTGGATTACCCACAGTTCACATGAAGAGGATTTGTGCTGTGCTCTTTGGTTGGTAGAACTGGCGGGATGAAAACTTAATAAAAGAATAAAAAAGAAATCGAATAATTAAGAGTGATAAACACAAAGAGCAGAAGTCAGCAACTCCGGAAGAGTACTGATTGATGGGACAGTAAACAAGCTTCAACTTTTAGGCCAACTTAGATTAGGAAACATTGAAAACATAACAAAGGAATAAAACTGATGCGAGGAAAATATTCAGGACAAAAGTCATGATTCTTAGCGTGCATGCATGTCGCTAAGAATCAAGAGGAACGAATATGTAAGAGAAAAACAGACCTTGTAAGTCACTTCAGCAGCGGAGATATCATTTACAATGCCTCTGCTTTCTTCACTACAAAGCTCAAAAGTCATTTGATTCCGGCGATTAGCTCGCTCCTTGGCAGCAAGATGGGGATTCTTCAAGTCCGTTGGGCCATCATCATCATCTTTAACTCTATCCACAACTTCGTTCCCAGGCTTCATCTTCTTACCCTTGGGAAATCTAACTCTTTTCTGCCTGTAAAATTTAATTCAAAATAGCTTTTCAAATAGCTAATAACACCAGGAATTCAAATTTTCCTGGAAATTTTTATTTTCCCACAAAAATTTTCAATCCAAAATAGGCATGAACTTAATTTAAAGTCTTTATAACCAATTAAACAAGAACAGATTCACCAAAAATAAAAGAATATTACTAGTTACAAATATTTAAAAATTCAAAAGGAAAAAGCCCCGAAAATAAGAGAAAGGATTAGGGTTTTACATGGGTTGTTTGTTGGAATCTTCGTCTTCAAAGAACTGTCGCTTTCGAGACGATTTCTGCTCCATTAACACAAACCCTAATAATTAATTACACAACGCAATCAAATTTCTCACAGAAATCCTTAATCGAAATTTGTATAAGCTTGTTAATCAAGTCTCAGAATCGGTCGAGAGGAAAACGAGGGGAAAAGGAAAACGCTGTCGGCGACTCGGCTTCGTTCGTCGTGTAATGCAGGCCCAGATAATTTACCCGACCCGGGTATAGTTGGGCCAAAGATAGTAAGCCCATTAAAATTTGATTAGTAAAAAAAATGAAATATTGTATAAGAATCTGAATAAAATGACCAATATTTAATTTTTAAAAGATTTTAAAAGTAATTTTTTATAATATAATATGTTGAAAACCTTAAAAAAAAAAAAAAGAAATATTTTCATCAAATTCTTAAAAGTGATCTTTTATAAGACTCGATAATATTATTAAATGAAATATTTTCATCAAATTCTTAAAAGCGATTTTTTATAACACACGATAATATTATTTTATTTTACTTCAGTATTTATAAAAATATTATATTGACATAAGTTAGTCGTTATATGAATTAAGATACAAATTAATACTACTTGATCTAGTATCCGTTTTTCTTTGTTTTAAAGATTTTGTCATTTTTAGACTTTTTATATATAATATTAAAGAATTGTTTTTTAAAAAAATAACATTTCCTTCATGAATGGTGAAAGAATAAGAAAGAGAGATTGAGGATGAGAATTGATAAACCTTTTTTTAACACTTTAAAAATTTTATTGTAATTAATTATTGCTTCCTAATCTTCTATTGATTATCACAAAACAAATCAAAATGATGATATATATATAATTTAACCCAAAGTTTGGTGATCAAATTTTCAAAACAAAATTTTGTTCCTAATAAATTATTCATTCTCAGATCATTGGGTCATCAACCAAAAGCCAATATCTTAAATTTTGTTTCTAATAAATAAACATAATATTTATTTATCTATTATTATTATTTATATTATGAAATTGTATAAAACATCTTTTAATATTAAGTTACATATCATAATATCTATTAATCAAAATTCAATTTTATAAAAGTAATTTTGTGAAAGGGTGTGCAACGGTTTCGGTTCGACCTGAAATCGGCTTTGAATCAAACAAAAAAATCGATTCTAAACCAGAATCGATTCTTTTAAAGTAGATTTCGATTATGACAAATTAAAAATTAATTTTTTTAGGGTAAGGTCCAATTTTAAAAATTGTAGAACCGAAATCTAACCAAAAAATCGTTTCGATTTTAAAATTAAAAAATTATTTTTTAAATCAAAAGAATTAAACTCTACCTCATATTCAAATACAAACTCTTAATCATTGAACTATATATATAAAATTATGCAATTTATTAAAAAGAATATTCTTTATTCGTTGAGTTACATAGAAAAAATTAATTAATGTGTTTATAATATTTTATTTAACTTAATTTATTATGTTATTTATATAATAATTCAATAAAATCATGATGTGTATATATTTATTTTAAAACTATCAAACAAGTTAACAATTATAATAAATAAATATATACATGATATAATATTATTAGATATATAATTATACCATTATAAAAAAAAATTTCTCTTTTTAGTAATGTGTAATATTAATTCTAGTAATAATACAATATTTTTTAATAATTTATTATATATCAATTCTCTTCAATAACTTATTTCTCTTCTTTTTCGTTCACTTAGTTTTTTGCTATGTATATAATATTTTTATAATTTAATTTAATTGATTTTATTTTTAAATTTTTGTTTTAAAGTTAAAAATTAAAAAAATTATATAATTGATTAACAAATTATTTTATTTTCGAACCAGAACTAAATTAGAACCGAAAAAAATATATCTATTAAATAAGATAAGTTACGAATATAAAATTTAAGTATCAAATTATTTAGGGTAGATTTCGGGTCCGAGTGAAATCAGAATATATTTTGCATGCCTTTAATTTTGTGATATTAATAAGGATCGAAAACTTATTTATTACAAATAGACAAATTATGTTTTTATAAAAATTTAAAAATTGATGAACTCAAATATTATCATCTCTCTTATTATGATAGAAAACTAGATCTATGTTTGCCAAATCTTAAATAAATAAATTTAATTGAAATTTCTTAAGAGAATAATACAATTTTGAATAATTTAATACTTAAATTATATTATTGTATACTTAATACAATTTTAAGTATATTATATATAATTTGAATTTAAATCTCTTGTAAATTATCACTTAAATCAAATAATCTAACTATATGTTCATTTTCTATAATTTTTAAAATATAATTTTATTACACTATTATATATTTATATAATAAAAATCACATCACAATATATTTTTTTTAGAGATAAATTTTAGGGTCGGGATATTTTAACTTAAACTAATCACACAAATTTTGACTCATTAATCTCATACAATTTAAAATTTTAAATTTTAAATATATATTTTTTAATATTGTCAACTAATCAATTCATCAATTCTATCGGTGCCTAAATTGTTTGAAAGTCAAGGCTCAAAATTTATATCAACAATTTAAGTTAAAAAAAAATTATCCCCACCCTAAATTTATAGATTAGTAGCATTACTTTAATGAATATTATTCAAACATTTCATATTTTATTAATCATCTTTAACTTGGAATATATTGTCCTAAACATAATTCTTTTATCATCTTCTTAGATTTGATTCATTTCCACCACTCAAAAACTTCTTTATAAAATACCAACCCATTCAAATTCTCATCCAAACATTCATTCTCTCTCCCTTAAATCTTTGAAAATTCTCACAAACCCCCCCACAAAAGAAAAAAAAAGTTTCTTCCCATATCTTGGAACTTTCAGCCATGGCTGATGAGCTTCTGGATTCTAGAAAATCTCTGGTTACAGTGCTGGGTTTATCCGTCATGATCACCGTCATCGCCACCACCGCCTTCTCGTCTGCCGAGGCTAGAGTTCACAACTTAACGTGGGAGATATCATATCAGTACAAGTATCTTGACTGCTACAAGAAACCAGCTATTGCCATTAATGGAAAGATTCCAGGGCCTGTAGTTTCTGCAGCACAAGGTGACACAATTGTCGTCAATGTTGTCAATAATTTGCTAATGGAGAATGTTGCAATACACTGGCATGGAATCCGACAGGTAGAATAAAAAAAACTTTTCTTAATTAATTTATTTTCTTTTTCTTGAAGTTAACGATATTGTTACTATACAATAATTCTTTCTTGTCTTGTTTGATGAGATTTGGGATATCCATGCTTTGCTTACTATTTCAACAATTAATCTTGCTATACCATAAGGTTAGGGTGTAAATTTTGAATCTTAATTTGCAAGGTATTGAGATAATAATATTCGAATTCTTGAATTTTTTTCAATTAGATTTTATATTTTCATAAATAAGAATATAATTTGTTAATTTATAACAAATAGGTTGTCACTTCTATTAAAATGATTGAAATACTATTTAATATTAAATATAAATATTAATATTGTGATAGTTAATTTTTAATAATATAAGAGTAATTTTTTTTATTGTAATAAAGAGTAGGAACTCGTTTGTTATGAATAAAAAATTAGAGACTTAAATATATTGTCCAACGCATCATTTGATATTTTTCTTACTAATTTGTATTACAACGAGTTTGACTACAGTATATTAGATATAAAATACATCTAATTTTTTTTAACTCTTATTTATCGTTTTAAATTTTTTATTTTATTTTTTTCAAATTTTACGTTAGTTATTTCAACTTTTATATTTTATATTTTAACTTTTTTATGTTGTTTGTTTCAAGTTTCAAGTTAATTATTTTAAATTTATTATTTCATATTTCAAGTTTTACATTAAGGAATGTAAGATATATGAGATGCTACTTAAATATATATTGTAAGGTTAAAGGAATAGAGATAAATTTTTCTTTTTTTTTTTTTTTCCTTTGTTTATCAATTTTCGGATGAATGATAGCTTGGAACACCATGGAGTGATGGAACAGATGGGGTTTCTCAGTGTGGAACAATGCCTGGTGACATCTTTACCTACAAATTTGTTGTTGATAAAGTAAGTGTACGTTTCCACAATTTCGTATTGAGACAGAATCTTATTTCAACCCCATTTTCTAACTCGAAGAAACAAGAATACTTGCGTCTGCTCGTCACCTAATGGATCAAAGTTTTTAAGTTGAGCGATTAACTAATACTTGTTTGACATTGTAGGCTGGGACGTACATGTACCATTCTCATTACGGAATGCAAAGAGCATCTGGACTATACGGGCTGATCAAGGTATCTCCTCCTGTGGGAGCAAGTGAGCCCTTCGCCTACGATCGCGATCATAGCATTATCCTGAGTGATTGGTACCATTCAAGACCTAATGAACAAGCCATGGACTTGACTTCCATTCCCTTTGCATGGATTGGAGAACCTGAGGTCAACGTTATCAAGTTTTCATTGATTTTTCCAAACTGACTAATATAAAAAATTGGTCGAATGAAGTGAAAATTTTCCAAAGATATAAGAGAGACTTGTCTAAAATTTTACCATAATTTACTTGCAGTTTCAGCTTATAAATTATGCTATGATTAACTTGATTTCTCTGTTAATTTTGTTTAAAATTTCAGTCACTCCTGATAAATGGAAGAGGAAAATATGATTGTGCAAACTTAGATGCCAGTGTTTGTAATGCAACAAATCCTGAATGTCTTCCGTCTTGGCTTACTGTTGTCCCTGGAAAAACTTACAGATTGAGAATAGCTAGCTTGGCTTCTTTGTCTGCTCTTAGTTTCCAAATTGAGGTAATTTTCTTTTCTCTTACGTAATTACAAGTTTAAGAAACATTATTTAACGCATGTTCTAAAAAATACAAATCAGATTCTCTCGTGATCTTAATTCATCTGGTAAATTAAATGCATCAAAATACAATGAATTTCAATCAAATTTTAACTAAATGACAGGATTTCTTTTCCAGGGTCATAATATGACTGTAGTTGAAGCAGATGGAAACTATGTGGAGCCATTTGTGGCACAAAATTTATACATTTACTCTGGAGAAACATATTCTGTATTAGTAACAGCAAACCTGACCTCGTCGAGAAATTACTGGATCACGACAAATGTTGTCAGCCGAAAACCAGCAACACCAATCGGCTTAGCCATTTTCAATTACTACCCGAACCATTTTCACAAACATCCGCCAACAACTCCGCCGCCAGGTCCGCTCTGGAACGACACAGAATCGAGAAAAAAACAAAGTGCTACCATTAAAGCTCAGAGAGATCACATCCAGGTTCCTCCAAGCGCTTCTGACAAAGTGATTCTGCTTCTCAACACACAAAACACTTTCCAGGGTCGTACTGTCTGGTCCCTGAACAATGTTTCTCACTCCCTGCCGAACACGCCTTATCTCATTGCACTCAAGAAAAACTGGACAGATGTTTTCGATCAGAAGCCGGCGCCGGAAAGTTATGATCAGATTTATGATATTTACAGCGTTGCTAATAACACTAATACTACTTCCAGCACGTCTATTTACAGGCTGACGTTCAATTCTACGGTGGATGTTATATTACAAAATGCGAACACCATGAACATGAAGAACAGCGAAACGCATCCCTGGCATCTTCACGGACATGATTTCTGGGTTCTGGGATACGGCGACGGGAAGTTTAATCTTTCGACTGATGTGGAGAAGTATAATTTGGTTGATCCGATAATGAAAAACACTGTGGCTCTGCATCCTTATGGATGGACTGCGTTGAGATTTCGAGCGGATAATCCTGGAATCTGGATTTTTCATTGCCATATTGAAGCTCATTTCTTGATGGGAATGATGGTGTTTTTTGAATCGGGATCGGAGATGGTGGCTGTGCCTCCACCTCAGAATATGGGCTGTGGGAAAACCAGGAGCTTGATGAAGCCATAGTTAGTATGATTATTAATTAATTAAATTATTGCTCTGTCTATATTTCAGAAGTCGAAATAGGCTTCTTTTTCAATGTTTTGTTTGTTTGTACCCCATAATCATTTGTTAAAATCTTAATGAATTAAGGTGATTAATTAATATGAGTGAGGCAGATATGCATGAAATAAAAATTTATTAAGAAATTCTGAGCATGAATATGGCAATGACAAAGCCAGATTCCAGAATTATCAGCTAAAAATCTCAACATGGTTCATTTATTACAAAGTCATGATTTTATTGGAATCGTGGATGGTTCAGATGCTGCTCCACCACAAAAACTTCAAGGTGGCTCACCAAATCCAGCATATACAGTTTCGTATCGCAAAGACAACTGTGTACTCAGTTGGCTTCTCGTTTCCTTCACAGAGAAGATTACATCTACTATTTGCAATTTGGACAGTTCACAGAAAGTTTAGAGTGCTCTCCAAACTCGTTTCTCATCACAATCAAGATACAGATTGCACTGCTTAACTGGAAACTTGAAATGATGAGTCAAGGTAATAATAATTGTACTAATTACTTTGAGGACGCTAAACATATTGCTGATCAATTCGCAGCTACTGGAAAACCTGTAGACGATCAAGATCTCATTACCAGGTCTGAAACCAACTTCATTCAACTTTGCTGCAAGGGAGAAAGATCTATCTCTTAATGATTTTTATACAGAACTCCTCAGTTATGAGACCTTACTGGAAAACCGACATACTAAGGTTGTCGAACCTTCTAACTTTGCTTTTACAGCAAAATCAAAACTCCCTAACTACCCAAAAAAAAAAAAAAGAAACAAATCACACACCAGTTTAAACTGGTTCCTCAAAGGTCTCACCTGGTATGCGACAGAACCATAATCCAAGACAACTTACAACTAACAATTTTAAACCTGTGTGCCAAATCTGTAACAAAGTTGGCTACACTGCTTTAAAATGTTACAACAGGTTCAATATGGCTTACCAAGGTTGAATTCTTCAAGCAGATCTTGTAGCTATAGTAGTTGGAGCAAACTCAGTTTTGAAAATCAAGTTTGGTATGCAGATAGTGGAGCCAATGTGCACATTACCTCTAATGCAGCAAATCTTGCTTCTCAGCAGCGCTATGAAGGTCCTATACTGTAACTGTTAGGAATGGAACAGGTTTTATCATTATAAACACTGGTTCTAGCTTTCTCCAATTAGACATATTTTCTTTTACCTTACAACGTCTACACTCAAGAACAGATTGCTAACGTCTTCACCAACGGACAAATATCTCTTCGATCTCATTCTCTGTGTGGCAAACTGATGGTCACTCTTCTTTCCATCAGTTTGCAGGGGAGTGTTAAGAGTGAATGTTGGAGCAGCAATAGGCCGAGTCATCAGTTCATCAGCCAGCACTCCTGCATTATCTGAGGATAGTTAATTTTGAATTCAATTCAATTATATATATATATATATATTGTTGCAATATATTTATGTATCGCATTAAACAATGTTTGTTTTGCTCAAGTTTTTATTTTATAAAGTGTGGAGGTTCGTATTTAAGAATTTTCACAGGAATTATTATCTAAAATGTTCTAAACACTGGTATGTGAATGTGTCACCAGGCATTGTTCCACAACTGAGACACTCCATTTGTTCCATCACTCCATTGTGTTCCAAGCTGCCATCAACCACAAATTTATGTATTGCAACATTTTCCATCAGCAAATTGTTGATAACATTGACCATAATTGTATCACCTTGAGTTGCAGAAATTACAGGTCCTGGAGTCATTCCATTAATGGCAATAGTCAATTTCTTCTAGCAGTCAAGATGTTTGTACTGACATGAAATCTCCCACGTTAAGTTGTGAACTCTAGCCTTAGCCAACGACAGCAATAAGACATAAACCCAGCACCATAACCAGAGATTTTCTGTATTTTTGGGCACTTAGGGTTTTGGCTTTCTGTAAGAATTTCTAGAGCTTGGCTGAGAATTTGAATGGATGGATTGCAATTTATATAGAATTTATGAGTCTTGATCGATAGCATGAGTCAAATATTCCAAACCAAAACTACGTTCAGACGCCAAGAAATTAAATTAATTAGTATTTACTAATAATAATTTTATCCTTTAATAATTATGACTTCAGGACAATACTAATTAGAGCCTTAATATAATATTAAATTAGATTTAATATAACTCATAAAATAAATTATTTAATATTTACTTATAAATTATAATATGTATAAATAAATTAAATGGGCCAAAGCGAGCTCTTGTTTTCCAGTTCACGACCCGGCCGGTCCGACTTTTTGCCACCTCTGCTTCCTCACAGGGTCCTATTTATCATATGTAAAACAGTTATATCTTTATTTGTAAAAACATAACTACTTAGGGACCTAAACATAATTATCCGAAACATAACGCAAAGCTCAGAAAACTGTGCGTTTATTACGATCATCTCATTTTTCGCCAAACGAGCCAGTATATCATTTCTAGATCTCGGAAAACTCATCGCCAGGATCGAATCTCCGCCCGCCGATCAAACCCGAACCCGAATCATGGACCCGCTAACCAATAATTTTGGATCCTTAAACGATCTAGCACCGGAGCTCGCATGTCTCCAAGACCTCGCCAAGCGCGGCTCCTGGCGCTCCATTCTCGATAAAGTCTCACGCGCCCGCTCCGTTTCTCTCCTCACGCAGCCACACCACCACCTCACTTATCTCGCCTACAATACCCTCGCTTTGACGAAACTACGCCGTTTCGCCGAGGCCCAGCTGGAATTGGATTCCCTCGAGGATTTTGACAGTTCGAGTTATCGTTATGAAACGTATCCTCATATATATCCGAACCGGACCGGATCCATGGTTCCGTTCTCTCTACGGTGGCTCCAAGCAGTTGTTCCATTTAAGTTGGCGAACCGGCAAGTGGGTCAGGACCGGTTTTATGAATTACTCGATTTCGTGCGCGGGAAGTTGGAAGAGAAGCGAGGTGAGAATTTGAAGGTTTCGGTAAATGTGTGGAAGAAAAGGGAAGTTTTTGTTATGAATTGTTTGATTGGTCATCATTTGAGTAGTAAAGAATTTAGTGTTTGTTTAGATTTGATTCAAGAATTGGTTAGTAGGTGTGATTTAGACCCGGTTTGGGTATCGAAATTAGGGTATATACAAATGCAGATTGGTGATTTAGAGGGAGCAAAGATGTCGTTTAGTCAAGTGGAAGAGATGTTAAAGGAGGGGAATATTGATGATGGGTTGTTAAGTGAAGTTCAGTTTAAGAATCTTGTGAATAGAAACAAGGCATTGATTTATTTAGTAGGGAAAGATTATGTGTCAGCAGTGAGAGAGTATGAGGAGTGTATAGAGAGGGATTATTCAGATGTTGTGGCAATAAATAACAAGGCATTGTGTTTGATGTACTTAAGGGATTTAGCGGATTCTATTAAGGTGTTGGAAAATGCACTTGAGAGAGTGCCTATGATGGCATTAAATGAGACATTGGTGGTAAACTTGTGCAGTATGTATGAGTTGGCGTATGTGAATCATTCAGATATCAAAAGGACGTTGTGTAGTTGGATTGCGAGGGTTGCTCCTGATGATTTTGATTCTTCATGTACGAGGTTATGAGGTGTTCAGTGATAAATTCAAGGTTGTATTGAGGTTGAATTGTTAGTATGTAGGTCAATGTGGTTTTTTTTTTTTTGGCTAATTTATTTGAGGCTCATTAAGACAACATTCATTGTTAATTTTTGCTTTCAATTATGTTTTCTTCTTGTGTTTTGTGCTTCAAGTAAGTCTTGTTTTGCTTTCTGAAAGTTAGGTGGTCGAGTGGTGAGTCCATTGCTAATAGTTTTAGACGTTTATCAACCTTGGACAAATCTCAGTTCACTGCTGGTTAGGACTGAAAATGAATGTGCTTGAAACATGTATTTATTACTGATTTGTACTTGAAATACCTTTCGTAGATTCAGTGATGGATATTGATTACCTTTGTTGATGCATATAATTGCTTGATTTGTTAAGTAGCCTGTTTTCATTTTGTTATGGCGATCCATCGAAATGGGGAGCTATCAATTATATGGTGATACATCATAACACCAATGCATGCAGCTGAAATGCTATTTTCATGCCTTTACTGATCCTAGTAGTTTGGAACATCCTGTGCTCACTTATTGATGTGGATTGTGGAACATACTTAAATTCTATTTTTTATTTGTATCATCAATACAACCTATGTGTCCATTTTTTTTTATTTTTTTGACAAGTGATTTCTACGAGTTTGGTTGCTATATTTACCTTACCTTTTGTTGTAACAGCATTGGGTGCATCAATTTCCTTTCGCTTTAGCCTTTAGCAAATGTAGGTCACTGATTTCGCTGCTACCACATTTTAACACTGTTGTTCTTTTTCACTATTCCTGCACTCACCAGCTGCAATTTAATTTTTCCCTGAAATATCAATGCAGTTTGAAAAATGAAAAATTTTGTGCCACATTTGGAATAACTTCAACAGATAAAAATTTTCTAATGCACCATCTATCTTGTTTTTACCCCTTGATTTAAGATGGTTGAAAATTTGATGATCTTAATGTAGGTTGGTATTCAGGTATGCATTTCTAATAGATGAACATGTGTTGAAATGCAGCATGCAAACCTCTTGCTGCACATGATTGCTCTGCATGTATAATATGTGATGCACTTATATATGTCTATTGGTTGGAATATACCTTGATCAGTTTGAATCTAGCAGCCCAAAATTGCCTCCAACATTATAGACTTCTCATCTATGCCAAAATTCCTATGAAATTGCATGAATCTTTCATCCATGGAAAAGATGTTGGTCTAGCATGAAGATAAGAGCTAGTCATTTAGCTAGGATGCTTGCCGAAATGTAAACCACAAAAGGGACCTTAGCTAGCTAGATATATATTCATATATGTATGTATGTACTTACATCCATTCTTTTTGAAAACTCCGGCTATGGTCGATATAGGCAAGTCATCCTTGGCTAGAAAACAGGCTCTTCATTTTCATACCAGACCTCTCTTCCTCTCAAACGATCCCGAGATTGGATGCTGCGATTGCTGCATTAAGTAACACCTATTTATAGCCACAGAGTAGTTATGAGAACATTAGATTTCAATTAGTTAATTATCTCATGAAACATTAAATTTGATTATCGACCTGCAACGATAGTAGAATATATTCTTGTCATTACAAGGGACCAACTCATATGTATTGATGTTCGTTTTGCTAGGAGTTGTTTTCATCAACGTGCTACATGGATGAGCAAGAATGAAATACTGCATTTGACCTTTATGTATCATGTAAAGGATGTTCATTGCAATGGAAACCTTATCTAGTTATTTGCAATCTTTGATTTTAAATTTCATTGGGGTTTAAAATTTAAGAGAAAGCTTGTTCGTTATTCCATACATCTCTCTAATTTTTTGCATTGCAACTTAGATTATATCTGATAAACTTGAAAAATGTAACGGAAATGTGGAATTACAACAAAATAGGTAGGGATTGCAACGGAAGAGTTGAGATTAGAAAAGATACATGTAATGTATCATGACCCATATCTCTGTTGGCAATTTGCCCAACTCAGAAATAATGTCAATGTCTTTGACAACCAAGTCTTTTAGTTTGGTTCTGTTTGTCTTTAGAGAAATATCAATATCACAGTTTGGTTCTGTTTGACTTTATCAAAAACTTAGCATGCATGGCGGATTCTTTGCCTTATTCCAAGCTTCTTTGATGAAAAAGTAGCCACCCACACTCATATTCCTTTACTTGCATTCCACTTTAAGCCTTTGGAATTTTGTTTGTGCTGCCTACTTGTCAAGCCCACCTACAACATTTTCATCTATTACTAGTCTTTTGGCAATATTTCTATTGGTAGCTAACATTCTATTTTATAGGGTTTGGTTGAAATAGAGGAGGTTTTCATGTTTTAATTTACAACCATTTGGAAATAATTTCACGTATTAAGCACAAGTGAGTAGATGGTTAAATACTCGTACGCTTTGTGTTCAAGTGTCATACTTGTTAAAATAGAAAGACCATACTTACACATCAATTGGCAAACACTACAAGCATGGTCTTTTTTATCTTTGGTTTGTGGTAGAGTAATAGTCATTTTATGGTTCGTTGGGTGGGTATGATTCAACACTAAATTAGTATACCTTCATCTTCATGCTTGTTAAGGCTCCAATATAATCAAGAAATGAAAGATTGTAGTAGTTGAAAATTTTATTTGTACACATGAATGGGAAATTGAGTGGGTCAAATTCTCTAGTAACTACTCCTTTGTATGGTGGGTGGCTTAAAATTTGGGGGGTAGGTGGCTAAATTATTAGCTTGAATCCTCAAAACTAAACACACCCACTAAAATTAATTAGTTTGATAATTAAGAAATTTAATTATGTGATCTAAGTGTTAGGTTTTTAAAATTTTGTTTATTAAAAATAAATAATTCAAATAAAATTATTGTAATTTTAATTTTATTTATAAAATTTTTCAATATTAAGGCCTTATGGTGAGCTACTTCCTATTGTTCTCTTCAACCGTTGACCGTGGTCAAGCCATCTCATCGTTTAATCGTCAACTCTCCAAACAAAAATCAATCATCTTTACTACATCAAATCGCAACCGTCAATAACTTCTTCTGGACCCACCAGGTGGCCCCATACTCACTCATACATATACTAAGAATACACTGAATAATAACCTAAACCAACAACCCTCTTTTCTATTTTTCCCACCAACCCCCGCCTTCATTTTCCTTTAAAACAAACAGAAAAATTCCAACTTTTTCCCGGAAAAAATTTTAACTTTTTCCAAAATTCGCATAATCTCGTATAGATTCCATGGCCAATTCTCTTCGGACATCAACTAGTTTCATCCCTAACCGGGTTAATTTCGGACAGAAACTCTCCTCCCTAATTCCGGGATCCGTCTCTTTCCCTTCTCAGCATCATCAGAATATGTCCCTCAACAAGTAAGTTACTTTATTCTTCGTGTTCTGTCTCAATTTACATTTTTAAGTAATGAAGATGTCAAAATGGAAGTGGTATTTTGTTTTTAGGTGTAATAGAATAGTGCAGAGTGTTAAAGCGTGTAGTGTGTTCGACGAAATGCAAGTTGATATCACTTTGAGTCCGAGAGTTAATGCTGTTAAGCCGTCGAAGACGGTGGCCATTACCGACCAGGCGACGGCGCTGGTTCAGGCTGGCGTTCCTGTTATTCGGTTGGCTGCTGGAGAGCCTGATTTTGATACCCCAGCTGTTATAGCAGAGGTAAATTTGCTAAATTTCCGATCTTTATGCTATTATTTTTTTTTCTTTTTTTGGCAAAAGTTAAGGAGGTTTTTGAAATTTGATGAATCTTAGGATCATATGGGTTTGCTCGTATTTTAAGTAAAAGGGTAGTGGAGAAATTTATCCTTAATTTAGCTATGTTTGGGACTATTGTGCTTCAATGGGTAAAAGCACAACAGCTGAAGTGTCTGGTAAACACCATCTTTAGTGAGGAATATTCATTTTTTCATTTATAGTTGACATCTATTGACTTCATAGTTTGTAGCTTCAAAGCCACGTCATCTCAATCCTAAACATAACCTTATTTTTGTTGTTTGAATTGTAGGCTGGGATAAATGCGATTCGTGAAGGTTACACACGGTACACTCCAAATGCTGGTACTATGGAGGTTCGTTCAGCAATTTGTCACAAGCTTAAAGGTTTGTCAGATGTTGCATTATGCAAAGTCTATGTCTCTAATATGGACTTTATTATTTATTTATTTTTGTCTTTGTTCAGAGGAGAACGGGCTATCGTACACACCTGATCAGATTTTGGTCAGCAATGGAGCAAAGCAGAGCATTCTTCAGGCAGTTCTTGCTGTTTGTTCTCCTGGAGATGAGGTGAAATGTCGTGAACCAACGAATATTTTTTTATTATATATTTTTTGTTTTTCAGTTCAAATTGATTGCAACTCTGTATTTACAAGCAAATGTAATAGTCTTCCTATTGATACATAAGTTGAAAATTGGCTGCAATTATAGTACTATTTTATTTTTGATGATTTATTTTATGAAAACTCCAATTTGAAAACTTATGTGTTTTGTCTGTAGAGATTGGTCACATTATCAATGAGCATTCCTTTTTCCATTTTCAGGTTATAATTCCAGCACCATTTTGGGTTAGTTACCCAGAAATGGCGAGGCTTGCTGACGCAACACCTGTCATTCTTCCAACACTCATTTCTGAAAATTTTCTCTTGGATCCAAAGCTTCTTGAATCCAAACTCACTGAAAAGTCAAGACTGCTGATTCTTTGTTCTCCGTCTAACCCAACAGGATCCGTGTACCCCAAGGAATTGCTTGAACAAATTGCAAAGATTGTAGCAAAGCATCCCAGGCTTCTGGTACAATCTAACCATATTTGAAATCCCTTGTCCTACGATTTGTCAACATTGAATCCTGAACATTCTTTGGTTGGCTTGTTCAGGTGCTATCGGATGAAATATATGAACACATAATTTATTCACCAGCAACTCACACAAGCTTTGCATCTTTGCCGGGTATGTGGGAGAGGACTTTGACAGTAAATGGATTCTCTAAGGTACTTAAATCGTGATATTAGTGCTAAATCCTTGAACTATTGTTGCTTTCTAGTTTGTTGAATGACATTTAAGGATTGATGCATGAATATGACATTTCTAGGCGTTTGCAATGACTGGTTGGCGACTTGGATATATTGCTGGCCCTAAGCACTTTGTCGCTGCATGTAATAAGATCCAGAGTCAGGTGTATTGAATTCCTCCAATCCAACATCCTTGAACTCTTCTGCCATGCATTATATGATTTGTTGTTTTTTTGTTTTTCTTTTCTTAAATTTTCATTCACAAAAGCAGATATGACATAGGGGGTGACCAACCATGTATTGTTGATTTTATTGAATATTTTGTTTCAAATTTTTTGAAGAAATCAGAGAAATTTTTTCACTTATGATTTCTATCGTACTTATATTTACTAAGCATATATCTTTTTGTGAGAGATTATATATTGGCATGCCAGTTGTTTCAATGGCAAATAAATACTTTAGCTTATGGCTGTTTTATGTTGATCCAGTTCACTTCCGGTGCCAGTAGTATATCTCAAAAAGCAGCGGTTGCTGCATTAGGTTTGGGCTACGCTGGTGGTGAGGTGGTTTCTATGATGGTGAAAGCTTTCAGGGAGCGGCGGGATTTCTTGGTTAAAAGCTTCGGAGAATTGGAAGGCGTTAAAATGTCAGAACCTAAGGTATTAACCTCATTTGCATTTTCAGTAGGGTATCTAATTGTTCTCTTGTATTCTTTTATTGTTTTTTCTTCATCACATGCTGTGTTAATCTTTCTATTTCTTGTACTTCTTTGCTTGCAGGGCGCTTTCTATCTCTTCATTGATTTCAGCTCTTACTATGGATCAGAGGCTGAAGGTTTCGGAAAAATTGAGAATTCTGAGTCTCTTTGCCGATACTTTTTGGACAAGGCTCAGGTATCATGTTCACTTATTTATGATATCCCCCCTACATTTTCAAGTTTTAATTTTCATTTGGAAGTTTCAGAAATAATATTAGTCTAATATTTTAAAAATCTCAAGATAGTATCTTGCAAATCGCAAATCATGATAAAACAACAGTACTTAACTATCTTGAGGATTCTTAAATGCTACATGAAGTTTTCTTCGTCTTCTGTCTGTGATTTGGTTATGCACATTTGATTTATAGGTTGCATTAGTCCCTGGAGATGCATTTGGGGATGACAGTTGCATCCGGATCTCCTATGCCGCGTCCCTCACAACCCTACAGGCTGCCGTGGAGAGAATTAAGAAAGCTCTTATCCTGCTCCGGCCGGCCATCTTGGTTTAATATGGATGCAGCAGTTTAAACTGTTGGTCTTGTATTTTGTTTCTGTGACTCAAGATGTGTATTATTAAAATATGATTATTTTCAATAAAAGCAGATTGTTGTTCATCTAGGCTCATTTCTTAATGTACTTTTTGGTACGGAGGTGGAAAATATTCCATATTTCAAATTTTTATTTCTGAAAATAAAATTATTGCATTTCTGTTCATTGTTTGGTTAACAAAAATTTTGAGACCGTTGAAATACCCACAGATTTTATTGGTTTCGAAATTTATCATAAATTCTTTTATAATTTTAAAAAATAATCATACACCTTCTCTAAAGTTATTTTAAAATTATCGTTAAAAGTTTTATAAAAAAATTTATCTCTTCTGATTTGAGTTTTCATTGGAGCAAATTTATAGATTTTGATATTTTATAATCATGCATGTATGTCAAAGATCTGTCAAGCTTTAGGTAAATTTTGACAAGGAGAGGATCCTAATTCACATAAACAAGAAGAGAGACATCTTTCAAGCAAGCAATTAGAGGCAAAAGTATTCTCTAAAACTGATAAAATGTGTTAAAATGTTCCAAGGTATCTTTCTTTTGAAGGAAATCAGAATTAAGTAATGTAAAGGTATCAGGGAATCAATCCAATTTCCCAGTTGAGGATAGTTCTCTTCAGAGATTCCCACATATTCAGGATTGGCAAAGAAAGCTGAAACTTCACCAAAAGGTTTGTTCAGCCGAAAGTTTTCTTCCCTAAAAGTAAAACCAGAGACAGAAAGGGAGGAAAACTATTTCTTGCCCTCCTTAATTTCAAGGCAGCAACAATATTCCTGCCTCCCTGGAAACTATTTACTTGAACTACAAGCAAATCAAACCTCATAGAGAAAGAATTCTCTTCTTGCACCAGTTGTATATAACATCCTAGAAACGACGGCTGGAAAATACCAAAACCCGAAGCAAAAAATTACAAGTGAAAATGGAGTCCTTTGGCACAGCAGAGATTGTGTTCTTTGACCTGGAAACAACAGTGCCGAGAAAATCTGGACAGAGGTTCTGGGTACTGGAATTTGGGGCAATCGTGGTCTGTCCACGGAAGCTCGTGGAGCTGGAGAGCTACTGCACGCTGATAAAGCCGAAGGATTTGTCTGCTGTTGCGGTGAAGTCGAGCAGAAGTGAGGGGATAACGCGGGAAGCCGTGGAAAATGCCCCGGAGTTCGAGGAAGTCGCTGAAGAAATCTTCAAGATTTTGAACGGTAGAGTTTGGGCGGGGCATAATATTCGGAGATTTGATTGTGCTAGAATCAAAGAGGCTTTTGCTGAAATTGAAAAGCCTGCTCCTGTGCCTGTTGGGATGATTGATTCTTTGGGAGTCTTGACTGAGAAATTTGGCAGAAGAGCTGGGAATATGAAGGTATGTAGAACAAATTAGAGATTCAGAATTATTTCATTATTTTGCAGTAAATTCTTATTTTTATATAGACGTCCACACCTGGAAAATTTTGATGTTTTGTATGCTTATTTTCATTTTCTTGGAGACTGTACAATTTTCTCTCATGTTATCACTATCCAAAATAAAACATTGATTTTATTTGTTTTTGTATGTTTAGATGGCTACATTGGCTTCTTACTTTGGATTGAGGCAGCAAAAGCACAGAAGTCTTGACGATGTTCGGTTGAATTTAGAAGTCCTGAAGCACTGTGCAACTGTGCTCTTCCTGGTATATATTTTCTAAAACCTTCAGCTAAAATGCATATAAAATTTATAATTTAACGATATTCAAACACAATTATCATAAGAGATTTTATTAGTTGAACTAACTAATATCTACAAAACTAAGTATGATGATTTTGGTTCCTAGATTATGATTAGAATAATAAATTAATTTTGTAACATATGTTGTAAATTAATAGGAATCAAGTCTCCCAAATATATTGAATAGCAAGTGGCAAAATAGCTCTCTGTGCACAATCACAACACGAAGTAGAAGCAATGGAAAATTGTCATGCAGAGAAGAAACAAGCAGAAAATCTCCTCCATCTTCTCTTGGTCTTGGATGCCAAAGAACAGTTCCCTACACAAGAGGAAGCTTGGGAAAGGTCTATAAGATGACAACTTTTATTATCTTATTATATGCAAATTTATAATTTTGTGCTAATAACATTTGAGTCTCCGAATTTTATATTTTCACAAAAGAAATGATTCAGTTTTTTCATTTGTGACATATAGGTTCCTAACTCGCCTTCTAGTGAAATGATCGAATTCCCTTTAGTGTTAAATTACATACTCAAATATTACCGATATTATTAGGGTCGAAATTCAATCTTATGAGGATAATTTAATCATTTCAACAGAAGTTAGGGACCTGTTTGTTATAAATGAAAAAAACTGTATTCTTTTTGAAAAACTATAAAATTTAGAGATACGGATGTTATAAAGTCATATTATGTTAATATGTTATGTATATATATTTGTCACACAATAACAAAGAAAATTCATTTATGGGAAATAACAGATGACAGAAAGTGTGAAGAATCTATTATGTAAATCTCAAGGAAACCAGCCTCTTAACACTTTACTCAAGCACTCTCATTCACTTCTTCGATGAGAAAGAAAAGATTGTCAACGATCAAATCTGCCAAGTATTATTCTTGTTCTTCGATCTTTCAGCTTCGATATTTGGAGAATATGAAATCAATTTGTTTTGAAGCCATGCGTGCATTCATCAAGGAAGCAAAGAATAGTTCTGGAAAAGATGTTATCAATTATGTGTTAAGGAGAAGAATTAGTTCTTGCAATGATTTAAAGGAGAATGCATGGCAACCAAATTCAAAGAGGGTATGCAGTTCTTATCTTCTGGTTAATTTGGTGAAATTTTCTTCGGATTGATCCATGAGCAAAGTACAATTCGCAGAATGATTTGTTTATCTTACAGTTCATTTGTTGATTCTTAATTTGGTTTCTCTATCTCTGGAGGCCATTTGTAATTTGTATATAAAGAAAAATAACATTACCAGTCATATTTATAAACATCAACGAAGGTGCCTAGATTTTCATTTCTCTATGAATAATTTCATAATATTACCCTCTCGTTGACTGCTTATAATAATCATACAAGAAAAGATGCACTGACAACCGCAAAATAATTCCAAGGGACAAAAATATCCTGTATAAAACAGCATTCAGCATAATTGCAATTTGCATTGAAAGTGGAAAAATGATGGAATTGCTAATATACATTCACCATATCACACATTCACAAATCCAAAAATTGAAATAGATTAACAAAAAATTTGAAACATTCAATAAAAAGAACTTAAAACATAAAATGTAAAAGTCAAAATGATTAACGAAAAATTTAAAACACGTAGCAAAATATCTTAAAATACGAATAAAAAATTTGAAAAGTTACAAATTTTGGATATACGGTACAATAGATGTACACGAGACTATCCCAAAAATGACTCTAGCTTTCAAAGCATTTTTGTAGGATTTCATTGAAAGTGGAAAAATGTGGCGAAGGTTTTCTCTCCACTCACCACCAACTTAAGAAACAATGAACCTGGACAGTCTTTATTGATTTGTGTATGTTTACCACAACTAAAGTGAAATAATATTTAGTTATTGCTGTGTATAACAATTTTCAAGAGAATTGGGTAATATGCACTTGGTATGCACATATCTTTATAATTAATTAATCTTAGGCTCTATTATAATTAATTTATAGTGATGCAATGTTTGTAACTCTCCTCGCATAGTTGTAGGATTTGATTATTTGAAAGTGGAGACATTGACCATGCTTTCTCTCCACTCAGAACACTGAAAGGAATCCAACTTCAGAAACTAAGAACCTAGACACTCTTTTGAATATGTAGAGCAACAACTATTGGGAGAAATAATTTAGAAACCACTCAATGTGGGTGGTAAACCATCAAAAAAGTTTAATATTGATTCAAAACATCCACAACTTAACATCATCAAAGCCACGATATTACCTTCAAAAAGTATTTTACATCATCACCAATAAAAAGTCCATATTTTATCCTCTGTCCCATCATATGTTAAACAATTATTAAGGCACTTTTGACAAATGACAAAGAGACAAACAACTAAAAAGCTACAAAGTACAGAAATTAATAACAACAGTACTCAAATGGTAGCCATTCCAGCACCAAGACATGAATCCACGGCTTCCCTAACTGTCAGAAATCTCGTTCCTCTAATTTTGTCGACAAAGTTGGTCAACTTCAGCTTGTGAATCATTTGCCATCTGGGATTCGCAATTACTAGCTGAGAGATAAATTTAGAGAAGAACGTGTAAACATCTTCAAAATTGTTTGCACCAAAACATTATACTAGCACTGATTTACATCGAATTTACATTTTATAAAGTGCAAATGTTCACATTTGAGATTTTTTTTATGTACAAAATCTCAAAAAGGAACTATCAGAAAGTTAACCCCGCGCCATTGGAGTCGAGAATTTTATGCAGTTCCTCTAGAGAAGCGATTCCCGATGTGTCTATGTTCATCAAGTCTATCACATAAAACAATAAAATTACTACAAGAAATTAAATTTACAAATTCTCCTGAGATTAAGCTTATCAAAAATTTAACTTACTGGACATGTCAAGGAGTACGAATTCGATATTCTTTAGAATCTTTTGTTGGCCGTCTTCACGTTCATTTTCTTCAGTTACTCATCTCATAGTCCTTAAACAATGAAGAACAGATAGATAAATTACTCACTTTTTTTGGTGCATGCGAGGAGAAATTCTCGGACTTGTCGAGAAGTCGTCATTCTCAACGCGTTTTCAAATTTAAGTATCTTTTTCTAATGGAATCGGCATTTGCAAAACAAAGCAAGGCAGACTTGACACTAATTATGAGGATTCCAGGAGTCTTGACAGCCATAGGATATTGATCCACATCGCAAAACAAATCTGTTCTAGGAAGTTTTCCAAGCTTTTCTGTTCCTGGTTGAATTGAAATCAGAATGATCTTCGCAAATGAAATTGTTACCTGCCACAGAAAGCTCATATTTCACCATTTCCAATGTTAATAACAGCAATTCGAGCATAAATATACAGATGCAAGTGATATGCGAGATTTTAAAAGAAGACTTTCTGGCTCTGATACAGTGTTAGTTAATCGCTCAACCTAAAAGTTTAAAAAGGTTTAACTCTTAACGGAAGAAAAATATTACCGCGACTAAAAGACAATCTCTACTGATACAAACAATACACCAAAGACGGCTCCGATGCAGGCAAGGGAATCTAGCTTGTCAACTTTCCAAAAATTTTAAATTTCAGTGAGATCAATGAGTCCTAGAAAAGCAGAAATAATAACTGAAGTATTGCCATGGGAGTGTTAACCGCCACTGAAATTTACAGCTGTGCGTGAATGAAGTAAGTATTGAAAAGAGTAAGAAATTAAGGAAATTTATTTACCAGTGGCCACATAACAAGAAGTAAAGGATCCTACAATGTTCATGAATCCCATGGCAACCATTCCTTTGTTTCCATCTAGGTGGTAACCCAATATTGATGCAAAAGATCGTCCAACTGGGGTTGCTTCCTGATATCGTCGTAATAGCAACTCCGAGAGATCGAGATTGATTGTGATATATATTAATTAATATAAGTAAGACGTGGGAGTTTGAACACGAGATCTTGACTCTGATATGATATCAGTAAAATCACTCTGCCTAAAAATTCAAACCGATGAGTATAGATTCAATACTAGTATTTGAAGTCAAATTTAACCGTTGTTTTGAAAAGGGCTTGAAAAATTAATGAAATTGCTACTTACTGTGAGTGCAACAACGGCAATAACAAAACCAATTTTAGCAACTTCTCCAACATGTTGGCCATGGAATTGTAATTGATGAACTGAGCTTGGATTTAAGCCTCGACCGATGCGTTTCACTGTCTTAACTCCATGTTTATCGGCTCTTGTTAGGAAAACTATGAGAGTTGATAAAATAACAGATATTAGTGGAACAATTGCTAGCAACAAGAAGAGTTTTCTGTTCCTCTTTCCCTGAGAGAATCAGCTTGCTTATTGGAAAATTTTGAGAGAAAATTTGGTCAAGTTATGTAAATTCACTTGAGGAAAAATGAAAAATCTAGGCTTACCAGATATTTAGTAATTATAATGAAACTCAGGAAAGAACCTCCGAGGATAAAATTCTGAGGATTCCACCGCCATGAGTGAAAACAAAGGATAAATCAATTTGCTAAATTAACTTCTGAGAAGACAAAAAAACAAAAAAGGAAAGCAGAAATACAGAATGATGAAGTGATTTCCACATAGCAGACGAAAATGACAAACCTGACAATCCGAAAGCAGCTTGAAAAATCCCGCCAAAAAATGTTGCAGTGAGAACAAGTTTCTGAAACCAATTGGATTAGCCACTGGATCTTCTACTTTTTGCATCATTGAAGAAATAAGCAGTGACACAAGAGCAACTGGTCCAATTGCTATTTTGCTTTCCCCATTACAGCATAAATTATAGTTGGGACAACACTTGTATCTGAGTAAAAAAAAAAATTGTTCACAACAATTCTTCTTAATCACAGCATACAAATGTTTCATTGACAACTTACAGAGTCCATACCAAAGATCCAGTTTCGCCAATGTCGCATATCCAATACTCTACAAGAAACTCAAATGAAGACCGAGTAAATTAAGTGATTATTCTTAAATTTGTCGTATGCAAACTTACGTTTAATTAATTACCTGTGGAATGCAGAGGCTGGCAAGAGTTAAGCCTGCCATTCAATCATTCTTAAATTTTGTTGCCTTGAAGTTTCTGCACCAATGCAGAATTGGAAACGGTTCCTGCAAAAATGAAACCAAATATTTCCATCCAGGCTCATTTTTGAACTTCTTTCTGAGGGGAAAAAAAAGTTTCCCTCACAGAATCTGCAAGTTCGTGCCATAAACTAGGAGGCTTGGGAGCATTCAGAACCCACTGAGCTCTTTCATTACTGCGTTTGTTTTGCTCAAGCTCAAGCATTTTTTGCACATTAAAAGAGGATTCTGTGACCAGATTCTCGGCCACGGCTGATTTGATTGAAGTGTTTGGGAGAACTCAGAGAGCTAATTCTCTGTCTCTCTCAAGAATTGTGAGCATCTGGGTTGAAAGATTTAATGGTTTGATGCTGAAGTTGCTTGAAGAATTTTGTGATCTTTATATGCAGAAAGAAATGTTAAATTCTATGGCTGAGACTTAAGGACTATTTGCAAACAAATTAAAAAATTTTAGAACTAGATTTGCAAATCTAACTAAATATAAAGGGTAGCTACAAGATGGTCAAAATTGAATAAGTCTCCAGCATACAGTAATTAGGTATGTACGCATTATTATATTAAACTGGAACATAATGTTTTATCATATGGAGTAATAGTGTTTGGTCCCCCAATTTTTATAATTTTTTTAAAAATAAGAGTATACTTTTTATTTATTTGTATAAAATAGGTCCTGATCCTATTGAAATGAAACTATTTTTATGATTTGCTTCATTGCATATGGCATGGAGTTATTTAATTCACAATTGTTACATAGTTATTGTCAGCGGCTAATCAGTATTTGAATTTAAAGGGGGTTAAATTGTAAAAATTAAAAATTAAATTCTTATGAAATATATAGTAATATTTAACTTAATTTTATAACATTATTAATTATTTGATAGTATAGGAATTATATATATATATATATATATTTAATGTTATAACCGATAAATTGTAAATAGGGATCAACTCGAATTAAGATTTTAAAGATTGGAGAGAGCAAGTCAAGACATAGAATGGGAAAATAGAGAATAAAAAAAAAGTTATTGCCTTTTTATAACTGAAAAGAATATGAAAATAATACTAAATAAGATAATAATAAGAGTGGAAACTTTAATATCGGCCGAAGAATCTCAAATTATTGTCGAAGTCAAGAATTCTTATGAGCACTCACAAGGCCTTGGCAAAAGGTAAAAGGCAAAAGCCCATAGTATGTATGAATAAACAAAGATTCTACTTCAACCCTTTGATCTTCTTACAGCCATGGAAAACACAAGTTATTCCATTCCTTAAAAAAAAAACAAGTTAATGTGCCATTAAATATAGATTTATATCACAATCTTTGTTTAATGAAGTGGAGCAAGCATTCGGGTGACCATAGCCAACTACTAGTTAGTTATTTAATTCATGTAAAAATAAAATTAGATACGATAGTTTCAACAAAATCATTCAAAATAGAATCAAAATTTAAAATATGAGAATTATAATGACAAAATAATAAAAATAAAAAAATAAAAAAAATGTATATTTTAAAAAATTGGAAAATCAAAGTATAAAATAATATAATTAATAGATTAAACTATAAATATTTATATTATTTTAAATTTTGTATATATGAGATGTCAAAACTCTAATATTATGGAGATCATCTAATAAAAATTATTTATTTTTTAAAATTTTTTCTCTTGTTGTTATTATTATTATTATTATTAAAATAAATAATTTTGTTAATAAAAATTTGTTAAATAACTATACAAGACACTTGACTTCTATGTCGATTTATTATTTATTTATTTATCTGTATGGCAAGTCCCTATTTGTTATGAGATGAGACGAGATGTGGAGACCATAAATTTTGCCCCCAGTGCTTGCTGGGTCTCCTCTTCCACTAATTATATGCCTAATTATAAGTTTATATATATATAAGTTTATATATATATATATATAGAGAGAGAGAGAGAGAGAGAATTATGGAAGTAGAATCACTGAATTGAATAGCAAATGTTGGTTTGCAGAATCTGTTTGTGCTGATAACATTTTTGTTCCAAACAGTATAAAGAAATAATTGATTCTACTCTAATGTTTATATAACTTTTACCTCAAATTATATTAAAATTAAAGAAGGATTTAATTTATACTCATACAATATATTTTTTAAAATTGGTGTATTTTATTCATTGAATTTTAAAAACATTTTTGAAATAAGTGTTATAATTAGTGGTAGGACCTAATTGCCATAAGTTAAGAGAAAACATGATTCCTGAGGGTAATTTTAGTTTTAACAATTCAAATTATTGCTTGACAATGTTATTTTTGGTGTTTTATTTTTAAATAATTGCAATTATTGTTTAATATCGCCATCAAACTAGGGTTATATTACAATCTATTATTTTGTACAATTTTTTAATTTTTTTTAATTATGATTCTCAAGTTTTTTTTTGTTATACATCCCGAATTCTTTCTCATATTCTTTTACTTATGAGTAATAATCTTTAAAAAAATTATAAAAAAATTAAAAATTATGATAAAAATGTAAAAAAAAAAAAAAAAAAAATTAGTACAATACAGTCAAGACTGTAATTGTAATGTAACATAACCCTCGTCATTATTGGTGGTTTTAACAGTTGATAAATGAATTTATGAGATGTCAATATATAAGTTATCCTTGATGTGGTATCCAAT
>JAXCLQ010000014.1:4011365-4031025 GCA_035584115.1 Cedrela odorata
AATTTATTTATGGAAAATAACAGGTGACAGAAAGTGTGAAGAATCTATTGGATAAATCTCAAGGAAACCAGCCTCTTATCACTCAAGCACTCTTATCCACTTCTTCGATGAGAAAGAAAACATTGTGATCGATCACATCTGCAAATTAATTCTTGTTCATCGATCTTTCTGCTTCGATATTTGGAGGATATGAAATCAGTTTTTGCTTGAAGCCATGCATGTATTCACCAAGGAAGAAAATAATTAATATTGCTGGAAGTTAAAAGATTTTATCGATGAAATTATCTTCGAATTTAAGCAGCAGCTTTGACTATTATTGATCCATGAATCAATACAATTTGCACAATGATTTGTTTGTCTAACAGGCAATTCATTTGTTGATTCTTTTCATCGAGGCTTCTCTTCTTTGGAGGCCATTTGTAATTTGTATATAAAAATAATAAAAGCAATATTTTTATTTACTGAAGAAAGAAATATTATTTTGTTACATAATTATTATTTTAATACAAAAATGTATGTAAAAAAAATTATTTTCTAATTTATTTAAATAATCACTTCTCAAATAAATGAAAGAAAAAAGTATTAATTCTATTACAACTTTTTACATTGATAATAATTTTTAATTTATAACACTAATACTAAGGATACAATCTCTTATTTAAATTGATTCATACGTCTATATAGTTTATTTTTTTATTTTTATAAAAAAAAAAGTGATAATAATATAATATTGTGACATCTGGTTGTATAAAATTATATATATTATTTTATAGTAATTTAATTTACTTAAAATAAATGAAAATAAAAAAAATGCACTGATTACCACAAAAGAATCCCAAAAGACAAAGATCCTATCTAAAACAGCACTGAGCACAATTGCAATTTTTAATGAAAGTGGGAAAATGGTTGTAACTATCTAAGCATTTTTGTAGGATTTCATTGAAAGTGGAAAAATGTGGCCATGGCTTTCTCTCCACTAAGCTCCAACTTAAGAAACAATGAACCTGGACACTCTTTATTAATTTGTGTATAGTTACCACAACTTGAGAAATAATTAGTGAAATATTATTAGTTTCCTAATCTCTCTAATTATGCTAAGAGATGATCATGATCAATTGGAAACAATTAAGATTCAACGAGTAGAATCTCTCTAAAAAATTTACACATTTATATTTTAATTATGTATGTGAAAGACTAACCTTCTTTATTATATTATTATTCATTAACTATTAATCACAAACATGTATTTGTTCAGATGAAAATTAAAATTAAGAGAAAATCTTGATCAAATATCCAACAATGAATATAATTAATTAAGAGAAATTTATTATGGTGCTACGTTTTCAAGGGAATTGAGTGATGCAGTCTTTTTTATAATTAATTTAATATAATTAATTAATCTTAATCTTATTTATAATTAATTTATATAGTGATGGAATGTTTGTAGCTCTCACAGCACTATATATAATATAGGATTTGATTAGTGAAAGTGGAAAATGGACCATGCATGCTTTCTCACCACTAAGACACCAAATGGAATACAACTTCAGAAACATTGAACCTAGACAACTTTAATTTGGACTATATATAGAACCAACTATTAGGAGAGATAATTAATTTGTGTAAATAGTAGTTCCTAATTATTATATACAACACATGTTCGATAGTGAAAAACCTCTATAATTCAGAAACCACTCACTGTGGGAGGCGAACCATCAAAAACAAGCAAGCAAATTTTTGAGAAACATCCACAACTTAACATCACCAAAGCCCAATTTACTTTTAAAAAGTATTTTACATCGACACCAATAAAAAAGTCCACATTTTATTCTGTCTGTCATGTGTCAAACAATTATTAAGGGACTTTTGACAATTGACAAAGAGACAAGCAAGCAAACTAAAGGCAACCAAGTACACAGATTAACGACAGCACTCAAATGGTAGTCATTTCAGCACCGAGACATGAATCCATGGCTTCCCGAACAGTCAGAAAGATCCTTCCTCCAATTTTGTCCACAAAGTTTGCCAACTTTAGCTTGTGAATCACTTGCCATCTGGGGTTGACAATTGCTAGCTGAGAGATAAAATTAGAGAAGAAAGTGTGAAAATTTTCAAAATTAAAATTAATAATGAATGAATGAATATATATAATCTCAAAACAGAACTATCAGAAACTTACCCTCGTGCCTTTGGAGTCTAGAATTTTATGCAGTTCCTCTAGAGCAGCGATTCCGGATGTATCTATGTTCATCAAGTCTATAACATGGAACAACAAAATTACTACAGGAAATTAAATTTACAAACCTCCTGAAATTAACTTGGTAAAAATTAACTTACTGGACATGTCAAGGAGTACAAGTTCGGTACTTTTCCGAACCTTTTGTTGGCTTTCTTCATATTCTTCTTCTTCAGTTACCCATCTCATAATCCTTAAACAATGAAGAGAATATAAGATAAACTACTCATTTTATTTTTCAGGTGCATGCGACGAGAATGTCTCGGACTTGTCGAGAAGTTGTCATTCTCAACGCTTTTTCAAATTTACGTACCTTTCTCTAACGGAATTGGCATTTGCAAAACAAAGCAAGGCTGATTTGACACGAATTATGAGGATTCCAGGAGTCCTAACAGCCATAGGATATTGGTCCACATCGCAAAACAAATCAGTTCCAGGAAGTTTTCCAAGCTTTTCTGTGCCTGGTTGAATTGAAATCAGAATAATCTTCGCAAATGATATTGTTACCTGCCACACAAAATTCATATGTTACCAGTTTCAATGTGAATAACAGCAATTCGAGCATAAATTTACTGATACAAGTGATATGTGAGATTTTAAAAGCAGACTTCTCTGATACAATGTTAGTTAATCACTTGAGCTAAAATTTTAAACAGTTCTAACGGAAAATATATATATTACCGCGACTAGAAGACCGATCTCTACTGATACAAACAATACACCAAAGAAGGCTCCAATGCAGGCCAGGAAATCTAGCTTGTCAACTTTCCAAATATTGTAAATTTCAGAGAGATCAATGAGTCCTGGAAGAGCAGAAATAATAACTGAAGCAAGTATTGCCATGGGAGTAAAATACAAGAGCCTGGTGAAGAATTCCAATGAAATGAACACTGTAATGGCCATGACAATATTTGACACTGTACTTTCACAACCAGCACTGAAATTTACTGCAGTGCGGGAGAATGAACCTGGAAATAATGAATGAAATTAATGCAAAAAAATGTAAAATTTTTAATGGAAAATCCATTGGAAAAAATAAGGAATAATGAAGGAATTTTATTTACCAGTTGCCACATAGCAAGAAGTAAAGGATCCTACAATGTTCATGAATCCCATGGCAACCATTTCTTTGTTTCCATCTAGGTGGTATCCCTTTACTGATGCAAAAGATCGACCAACTGCAATTGCTTCCTGATATGACCGGAATAGCAATTCAGTCAGATCAAGATTTATTGTGATATATAAAAGTAAGACGTAGGAGTTTGAACACGAAATCCTGACTAGATATCATCTCAGTAAAATCACTCAAGACTTAAAAATTTATACTGTTAAGTGCAGATTCAATACTAATATTTGAAGTCAAATTTAACAGTTGTTTTGAAAAGGACTTGAAAATTTAATGAAATGGGTACTTACTGTGAGTGCGACAACGGCAACAACAAAACCAATTTTGGCAAGTTCTCCAACATGTTGGCCATGGAATTGTAATTGATGAACTGAGCTTGGATTTAGGCCTCGATCGATGTGTTTCACTATCTTAACACCAAGTTTATCGGCTCTTGTCAGAAAAACTATGAGAGTTGATAAAATTACAGATATCAGTGGAGCAATTGCTGGCAACCAGAAGAGTTTTCTGTTCCTCTTTCCCTGAGAGAATCAGCTTGCTTATTGGAAAATTTTGAGGGAAAATTTGATGAAGTTATCTGAATTTCACTCGAGGATAAATGAAAAATCATGGCTTACCAGAAATCTAGTAATTAGAATGAAACTCAGGAATGAACCTCCGAGGATAAAATTATGAGGATTCCACTGACATCAGTGAAAACAAAGGATAAATCAATTTGGTAAATTAACTTTTGAGATGACAAAAAAACAAAAATGGAAAGGAAAATTACAGAATGATGTACTGATTTCCACACAGCATTGACAACAGAGATAGCATCAGTCTTGTTTGTAGAGTAAGAAATTCCAAGTAATCCCTTTAGTTGTTGAAGACCAATAACAATGGCGGCGCCAGCCACAAATCCAACAATTGCAGCATGTGACAGAATATCAGCAAGGAATCCCAACCTGTTAAATCAAGAAAAAAAAAATAACAAAAATTGATTTGCTAATGAAAGACATGTACTGACAAAAAATATCTGGCGAAAATGACTAACCTGAACAATCCGAAAGCAGCTTGAAAAAT
Source organism: Cedrela odorata (assembly GCA_035584115.1). Classification (NCBI taxonomy): domain Eukaryota; kingdom Viridiplantae; phylum Streptophyta; class Magnoliopsida; order Sapindales; family Meliaceae; genus Cedrela; species Cedrela odorata. The sequence continues at coordinate 4,015,790 of JAXCLQ010000014.1, forward strand.
CCCGGCGAAAAATGTTGCAGTGAGAACAAAGTTTCTGTAAACAATTGGATTAGCCACAGGATCTTCTACCTTTTGCATCATTGAAGATATAAGCAGTGACACAACAGCAACTGGTCCAATTGCTATCTCTCTTGAAGTCCCCATTGCAGCATAAATTAGAGGTGGGACAACACTTGTATCTGAGTTAAAAAAAATTGTTCACAACAATTCGTCTTAATCACAACAAACAAATCTTTCATATCTGCAAAATTTCGTCATTTAAATTACAACTTACAGAGTCCATACTGAGGATCAAGCTTCGCTAATGTTGCGTATCCAATACTCTACAAGAAACACAAACGAAAATGATTATAGTTTTTATGCTATAAAAGTTTGTCCAATGTAAACTCATGTTTAACTAATTACCTGTGGAATGCAGAGACTGGCAAGAGTTAAGCCTGCCATTAAATCATTCTTAAATTTTGCAGCCTTGTAGTTTCTGCACCAATGAAGAATTGGAAACAGTTCCTGCAAAAATGAAACCAAATGTTTCGACCCAGGCTCATTTTTGAACTTCTTTCTGTGAGGCAAAAAAGTTTCCCTCACAGAATCTGCAAGTTCTTGCCATAAACTAGGAGGTTTGGGAGCATTGAGAACCCACTGTGCTCTTTCATTACTGCTTTTGTTTTGCTCAAGGTCAAGCTCATGCATTTCTTGCACATTAATGGAGGATTCTATCACAAGATTTTCAGCCATGGCTGATTTGATTGAAGTGTTTGGGAGAACTCAGAGAGATAGTTCTCTCAGTCTCTCAAGGAGTTGCGAGCATCTGGGTTGAAAGATTAAATGATTTGATGCTGAAGTTGCTTGAAGAGTTTTGTAATCTTTATATACAGAAAGAAAAGTTAAAATTCAATGGTCGAGACTTGAGAATTAATTTTGGTCGAGAATTGAGGATTAATTTGAAACAAATTAAATATTGTAAGAATGAGATTTGCAAATCTAATTAAATATAACGGGTAGCTACAAGATGGTCAAAATTGAATAACTTTCCAGCATACTGTAATTAGGTATCAATACATTATTATATTAAACTGTAGCATAATGTTTTATCATTTGGCGTAATAGTATTTGGTCCCCAAATTTATATATATATATTTTTGTTAAATAAGAGTGTACCTTTTTATTTATATCAAATATGTCCTGATTTCATTGAAATGAAACCATTATTATGGTTTGCATTATTGGATATGGCTTGAGTTAGTAATTCACAATTGTTAAATTATAAACATTTTAATTCTTATGAAAAAAATATTAATATTCAAATTAATTTATAACATTATTAATTATTTGATAGTATGTGAATTATAATTTTTTGATATATATATATATATATATTTTGTGAAAGTATAACTTTTTTGAATTAAGATTTTAATGAATGAAGATGTTAGAATGTTTGTTGACTGAGAAGTTATGCACGAGACTCTGAATAATGTGTGTAGGGTCTGGCACATACTTTCGTAGTACCGAGATATGGTATACATTCTGATGTTTAGAAAGACAAAGTGGCAGAGCTATGCAATATGCCACATGACCTTTCCTTTCCAATATCCCAAAAGGTTTAATAAACCTAGGGCTAAATTTACCCTTTTTTCCAAAACGAAATACCTCTTTTTACGATGATACCTTTAAAAATACAAAATTTGCCACTTGAAACTCTAAGTCACACCTTTGATGATCTGCATAATTCTTTTATCTGCTTTGTGTTGTACGAAGTCATTTCTTGATAACTTTGATTTTCTCAGTCGTGATCTATACTATTTCTGGTCCTAATAACCTTCTCTCTCCAACCTCTTTTCAACAAATAGGTGATCTACACTTTTTACCATACAAGGCTTCGTAGGGTGCCATATGTATACTCAAGTGGAAACTATTATTATAAGTAAACTCAATCAATGTTAGATGCTCCTCTCAAGTACCCCTCAAATCTAAAACACATGCACTCAGCATATCTTTAAAGGTTTGAATGGTCCGTTCTAATTGGTCGTTTGTTTAGGGTTAGAAAGTCATGTTGAAACTTAACTTTGTCCTTAATTCCTTGTGGAGACTTCCCCAAAACTTAAAAGTAAAACGTGGATCTCTATTAAATATAATGGACACCGACACACCATGCAACCTTACTACCTCGCATATGAACAATCTAGCCAACTGCCCCAAATTGTTTGTACTCTTGATTGCTAAAAACTGGGCAAACTTAGTCAAATGATCAATAATTACCCAAATGGAGTCACAACCTCTCCTAGAATGAGGTAACCCACTAACAAAATCTATAGTGATGTTTTCCCATTTCCACTTTAGAATAGGAAATGTTTATAAGAGTCCTCTTGGTCTTTGATGCTCTATCTTCACTTGCTAAAACATTAAACATCGTGATACAAAGGCAGCAATTTCCTTCTTCATATTTCTCCACCAAAAGTTATTCTTCAAATCACGATACATTTTAGTACTATCAGGATGTATATTGTATGTCGACTCGTGAACCTCCCTCATGATTGCTTCCTTTAATTCCAGTTTCTCTGGTACACATAACCTTTGCTCTAGCCATAACACTTCGTTGTCTGTAACTCTAAATTATGATCTACGCCCTTCCTTCACTTCCTCGATAATCTTCATTAGTTGTAAGTCCTTTATTTGAACCATTTTAATCCTATTAAATAAAGTAAGTTGGACTATCAAATGTGCTAGTAAATTTCCTTGACCACGTACTACCACCTCAATTTTAATCTTCTCCAAATCCTCCAAAATACATCTTTAAGTGGTGATTAGACAAGCCATAGAGCTAGATAACTTTCTACTGAGTGCATCGGTTACTAATTCGCCTTACCAGGATGATAGTTAATGGAACAATAATAATTCTTGATTAATTCTAACCACCTTCTTTACCGCAGATTTAACTCCTTCTGAGTAAATATATACTTCAAACTTTTGTGATTTATGGTGTAGGGTCTAGCACGTACTTCCACAGATTTATTTTGATTTTAAATACTCCTTCTTACCTTAGCTTTTGATTGTTAACTTAATATTTTGTATAGACAAATATTGCTCTTCACTTACTATAAGTTGTAACTTTCTATATAAAAACATACTCCATATACATTGGTTTTGTGTGTGTGATTGTCAAAATCAATTCTCCATATTATATTCCTCACAAAAAATTTTCGATATCACTTTATTTCTTTATAGAAGAGAGTAAGTCAAAATATAGAGTGGGAAAAACAAAGAAAAAAAAGGTAAAGTATTACCTTTGTTGTGATTTTGGTCTTCTATAAATTTCTATGACAATCAATATCTACCGTGGTTTTAGATTACTACTCTCACTCAACCTATTGATTCTCATTCTAACAATGATCACTTGATGTTCAAGTCAACTAAATTCAAGCAAAGCTTGAACTTAGTTGCTGCTAATGCCTTGGTCAACATATCAGTTGGATTTTCAAAAGTATGAATCTTTTGAATTCTAATTTCCAAGTTACTACTAACTCTTTTAATAAGTGAAGTCTGACTTCGATTTGTTTAGTTCTTCATGATACATCTGATTTTTGCTCAGATGTATGGCACTTTGATTATCACCAAAAAAACTTGAATACTTTCCTGATTCAACCCCATTTTAGTAACTATGCCCTTCAACCATAAAACCTCATTTGCTGCTTCCATGGCTGCAATATATTTTGCATCAGTTATGGACAAGGTAACTACAGATTGTAAAGTAGATTTTCAACTTATGGTGTAACTGCATATTTGAAAAATGTACCCAGTTAATGACCTACTTTTGTTCAAATTCCTTGCAAAGTTTAAATCAACAAACCCAAGCATCTAAGTAACAACATTATTTGATTGTCTATAAACCAAACCATGATTTAAAGTGCCATTTAGATACCTTAGAACCCATTTGACAGCCTGTCAGTGTTCCTTCCCTAGTTTTCCCATAAACCTACTCACAATACTTATAGCTTGGGCCAAGTACGGTCTTAAGCATACCATTGCAGACACAAGACTACCAACTGCATGTGCATATGGTATATTTCTCATCAATTGCTCTTCATCATCTTATTTTAGTGATTTTTCAATAGATAATCTGAAATGAGTAGCTAAAGGTGTTTGAACAAGTTTTGCCATGGACATGCCAAATTTATCCACAACCTTTCTCACAAATTTCTCTTAAGTTAAAAAAAAAAAAAAAAAAGAGTTTTAGCCTTTCTATCTCTGAATATCTCTATAACAAAGATCCTCTTTGAGTTTCTATGATCCTTCATTTCAAATTCATCATTCATTATTTCTTTAAGCTTCTGAACCCTTATGCTTACATCCTATTAACATATCATCAATATATAGCAATAAGTAAATAGATTCACCTTAATCCAAGTATTTGATGTAAACGCAACTATCATACTTGCTTCTACTAAATCCATGTTTCAAAATAAACTCATCAAACCTTTTATACCATTGTCATGGGGATTGCTTCAAACTATAAAGAGATTTTCTTAACAAAAACACTAAATCTTTTCTTCCAAGAACTATAAAACCCTTAGATTGTGTCATGCTTCTTTCTTCTTTAAGTTTACCAAGTAAGAAGGCTATTTTATCGTCCATTTGTTCCAACTCAAGGTTTAAAATGAAATTTATAACAAGTAGAATTCTAATCAAGCTATAATTGACAATAGGTGAGAACACCTTATTGTAATTAAGGGTGGCAATTCGGATTATCATGTCGTGTTAAATAAAGGTCAATCTGAATCTAATTCGTTTATTAATCGTATCAACGTCAAATATGAATACGATTCATTTATTAAACAGGTAATTCAGATACGATTCATTTAGACATGATTCATAAACAAATCGTAAATGAATTATAAACTAATTAAGAATATCATTTTATTTATTTATGACACGAATTCATTTATAATTTCTTTATTAATTTAAGATAAAAGATCGAAAATGAATTAAGACAATTTTTTTATTCGTTTTTGACATAAATTCGCTTATATCCGTTTATTCGTTTATAATTCATGTATTAAATGAATAAACGAATCTGATAATTCAAACACGAATATAACGTGATTATTAAACAAGTAATATAAATACAATCTGTTTATTATTTGTGTCAAACTTTTCAAATCAGAATCCGTTTATTTACTTTGAATTCATGTCAAATAATTGTGTCGTGACCCATATTGCCACCTCTAATTGTAATCTCTTTCCCTTAGTGTAAAGCCCTTTGTTGTTAACCTAGTTTTATACCTTTCTTTTTCTACTTTTGGTATGTCCTCTTTCCTCTTGAAAACCCATTTACTTCCTACAATCTTCTTGTTAGCTGGTTTTTGAATCAATTCCCAAGTTAGATTTTTATGAAGTGAGTTTATCTCTTCTTGCATTGCTTGTAGCCACATCAATTTTTCTTTGCTTCTTATTGCTTTAATGTAGGTTCTTAGTTCACCTTTCATTGTATCTTCAACAATTACTAAAGCATATATCTGCATAGCTAAATCTTTTTAAAGGTTTAATCTGCCTTTTTTACCTATCCCTTGTTAGTTCATAATTCTACAAATTAGTTGGCTCTGAAGTATTTGTTTAAAGTTCTTCTAAGTCACTTAATTCTAAAATTTTTATACCTAAATTTGTTTCCTTAACATGCTCCACCTTAAACTCAGACTTCTCTATTTGTCTTAGACTTTGATGATTCTTAACTTTCTTGTAATGATGTTCTTCCTTTTAGTTTAACATTGTTTCCTTATTAAAAGTGATATCTCTACTAATAATGCTCTTAACTGGTTTTTCATCCATACATCATATTTTGTAACCCCTCATAGCTTCTGGATATCTTAAGAAAATATCCTTAATGGCTTTAGATTCCAACTTACATTGCTTTATGTGAGCATAAGTGGTGAACCAAATATCCTGAGATTTTACAAATTTGGTAAAGTACCTAACCATAATTCTTCTAGAGTTTTAAAGTCAATAGCAGTAGAAAGACATCTATTCACTAAATAGGAGGCTGTTACAACAACTTTTACCCAAAACTTCTTAAGAAGGTCTGCATTAAACAACATACATCTCTCTTTGTTCATCAAGGTTATGTTCATCATTTCAGCTAAGCCATTTTGTTGAGGAGTATATCTTACACTTCTATGACTTGCAATGCCATTCTTTTTGTATAAATCATCATACACTTGACTAAAAAACTCTAAACCATTATTAGTTCTGAGTTTGTTCACTTTTCTATCTGCTTGTCTTTCTACAAGTGTTTTCCAATCCTTAAATTACTCAAACATCTGATCCTTATGTTTTAAAACATAAACTCATACCTTTCTAGAATAATCATCTATGAAAATAAGGAAATATCTAACACCACTAAGTGAAGGAACTTGAGCATGCCCTCAAAAGTCATAATGAATATAGTCAAGAGTTCCTTTTGTGTTATGTATCCCTTTATTGAACTTAATCTTACATGCTTTGCCTAAAATGCAATTTTCTTTAAAATTCAATGAACCAATGTGGCCATCCTTAAACATTCCCTATTTGTCTAACTCTTTTAAACCTCTCTCATTTATATGCCTCAACACGTGATGCCAAAGCTTAGTTTTATTCTCAAATGACTTGACTGACACTGCTACATTTCCTCTAATAGTTGTTCTTTGAAAATGTATAGAGCATTTCTTTTCACACCTTTCATTATAAGTATACTTCTCTTAAAAACCTTTAGCACATCATTTTTACCTCTAAAACTAAAACCTAATTGATCCAGCATGCCTAAGGAGATTATATTTCTTTTAGGTTCATACACATATCTTACCTCATGCATTTCTCTTATTAAACCATCATGTAGCTTAAAAATCACAGTACCAATTCCAACTACCTTACAAGTTAGATTATTACCCATTAAAACTTTCTCATCATTAACATGTTGATATGAAGTGAAAAAAATGTTTATAAAGGCTCATGTGAAAAGAATTACCTGAGTCCAATACCCATTCTCTTTCATCTCTCCTGCCATTCGATGCAATCAGCAAGTTAGCACTTTTGTAACCTATTTCATAGCCATCATTTAATGCCACAACAAAATCTTCATCTTCCTTTGTGTTTTCTTTGGCCTTTTTCCTTCTTTCTAGGCAATATTTCTTAAAGTGTTTCTCATGTTATAAAGAAGGACACTTTATTTAATCTCCCTTTGGCTGTTAACCCTTCTTTAGAATTTGAATATTTTCTTTCTGTTTTGTCTAGCTCATTTGAACTACGAGCAGCTTTGACATCCTTCATCGAAAGAGAATCCTTTCCATACAATAACGTATCAACAAAATGTACATAGAAAACATGTAAAGACCTTAATAACATCAGTGCATGATCTACATCCTCAACCATAATGTCGATGTTTTCAAAATCTAAGACAATCTTATTGAACTTATCAAGACAATCTTGCATAAAAGTCTTAGGTTCTATCTTGAGGTTGTATAATTGTCTATACAGTATATTTGCCAAAGATTTAGTTATTAAAAGACTATCAAATCTTTCCCACAAGACATCCGTTGTAGTTTGTTTAGACACTTCTCTCATAACCCTATCTCCTAAGCATAACACAATAGCACTATGTGCTCTTCTTAATAAGTCCCTTTTATCTTTCTTAGTCATCTGACTAGTTATGTTCTTCTATGGATCCAGTGTATCTTTCATACCTTGATGCACCAATAAAGCTCTCATTTTTATCCATTAAAGGTTGAAGTTTAAATCTGCTGTGAGTTTTTCGATATCAAACTTTAAAGATGCCATAATCTTTGATTCCAAAACTCTTATACCAATTTGTTGTGATTTTTAATCTTTTATAAATTTCTATGGCAATCAATCAAACACTTGACAAACTAAAACAAAAAACATAAAAATATAGATTTATGTGGTTTGACTTTGGAAGTCTACGTTCACAGGGAAGAAAACCAGCAAAGATTGATTTTATTAAGCGAGTTTCAAGAACAAGTTGCAAGATTTTAAAAGAGCTCTCACACACTCTTTAACTCTCTCTTCAACCTTTTTATACTGAAAAAAAAAATTGAGAAGGAGAAATAAAGAATAAAAAGAAAAGTTTCGTCATTTTATAATTTGGGGAGAACAAAAAAGAAAGAAAGAGTAGTGTGTGTGTGTGTGTGTGTGTGTGTGTGTGTGTGTGTGTGTGTGTGTATATATATATATATTTATATGAAAAGAGTACAAATAAAATAATAAGAGTTGAAACTTTATTAGCGGCCAAAGAATCTCAAATTTTTTTAGTAGTCAAGAAAGTTCAAGTTCTTTTAGAATAACACCTAAGTTTTGGAGACCACGTAACAAATAAATCATTTATCTTTTAACTTAAATTATATGAATTTCAAAACTTAAATTGTATAATTTTAAGTCTTGAGATTGATCATCATCTTATCTAAAGTTTTAGTGAATTTTTGAAAACAAGAATCTTTTGACCCTTCACTGAAGCTACATACTGCCTTTCGTTAAAATTAATCTATGTTGTAATAAAAAGTTAAAGATACGTTGATATCACATATCATTAGTGGCTGCAAGTTTAGCATATATATTTTATGAGTAATACTATACGTTTTAAGTTTTATTCTAACTTTCATTCTAAATAAAAACTAATATGAGACTTTTATTAATTGGATGATGAGATGAAATAATTAGTCATCATTATTTAAAATAAAAAATTTGAGAAGTGTAATATTATTTGTATTCTATTGACTATTTTTAAAAAAAAAATTTATAAATGTGTTTTGGTAAAAGATACTTGCGTAAGACCTAATATCCAATCCGTAGAGCAAAGGACAATTTCATAATAAAAGCCCAAAAGAAACGAAGACCAGAAGCAAAAAGTTAACATATTAGTTGTTGTGAGCACAAACATTCTTCCAAAAGGCAAAAGCAAAAGCCTATAGTATATATGAATAAACAAAGATTCTACTTTTAACTCTTAGATCTTCTTAAAGCAATGTACAAGACAAATTATTCTATTCCCTAAAACAAATTAATGTGCTATTAAATATAAATTTATATCACAATCTTTGTTTGGTGAAGTGGAACAAGCATTCGGATGATGAGTGATGACCAATGTATTGTTGCTAGTGGAGTATTTCTGTCCCAGAAATTATTTATCGAGAAAGATTTAAAATGCAATAGCTTCAATAAAAATAAAAATGAATAATTAAATTAAATATAATAAAAATTAAAAACGATACAATACAGTTGATTGTAATATAACATACCCCTTGTCACTATTGGCGAAGTTGGATTTTAGCAAAATGAAAATATTTATTTCTTATTTTCTATTTTCTTAATAGTAATTTGCAAGAAAATGAATTACCTGGCATCTTTAATTCTGGAGTGAGAATCTGGAAATTTAAGTTATGAACAAGCAGTCTATATATTTTCTTCTTTGCAAAAGAGCTCAGTCATTCAATTAAGTTGCTGGTTTCTGTTGCATTAATTCATTTCATATAATAAAAGCAAATGATGAAGTTCACACAATATTGCACATTTGAGTATTGGAATATTTAAATTATATTACAATCACTTTAGTTATCATTTAAAACAAAAGAATTTGTCATCGTTAAAGGAGGTCTTTGAACTTAAACACTTTAGTTATCATGTTAATCTTTTGGATTAATTAAAAATTGGATTCCTTCATTTCTCAAAATCCATCAAAAACTATTGCTAAAGTTAGTACCAAAAGGCAAATGGAAAGTTAATACACAAAATCTAAAATAGTTGTTAACATTCACAATTCCAATGAATTTTAGCTCAGAAATTACTCCATTAAACCCAAAATATATGCTAAAAAGTTTCAGCACAAACCAAGGATATATAAATATAATGACAATTAAAGCTTAGCATTCATCACCAATAACCCATTTAAATGGCTATAAAATTATCAATCTCAAACTCCACAAAGACTAATATTCCAAGCAAACACACATTTATAAACACACCATAAAAACAAATATATTTCTTCTTGCCTGCTGTTAATTGATTGATTGATAGTTAACAACATATATAACAGTAGAACTACTTACAAACATCGACAGATTGATAGAAAAAAATGAACACTAACATCGAGATTGATCGACCGATGATCATCAACGGTTGGAATTTGATAGTTTGGAGGAGAGTGATGATGCATTTTCTTGATTGAAAATCTCTTGTTCTTGTTGTTGTTTCTTCCATCTCTCAATCTCTATATACAACAATCCTTTGCTTTCTTCCTTCTCTCCATTTTTGCTTTCCTTCACACAAACTTTCTTTCCCTTCTTGATTTTATATCCCAAATTGAAACACATCTCTTAATATTAATTCTTTCCCAAAATTTTGATCTATAAATGAAGTTATGTATATCTTCTCTACTTAGGGAATTGCTTAGTTTTGATAGATTTTTAACCTATGTGATATTTTCCATGGGAAGTGACGGTGACTACAAGATAATGTTGGCTTCCTTTAAGAGTAAGTTATAGCAAAAAAATTGTTGAATTACTTTAAGAATAAGTTAAGTCACTAGCACACAAGTTATACGATAGATCAAGCATTATTTCATGCCCAAATGTTTGGATTCTATGTCATCTTCACTCATTTTTTGCATCCTTTCCACCTTTAATGTTACAACCTTCTAAACATTTTTTTTTTTTAAACAATGTAATGTACTTCTCATGACTTAAGATAAAAGAAAATAATTTAATTAAAAATGAAAATTTTTTCATTAATTTTTAAATTTTTAGTGTACACAAATTTATATCCATTAATTTTTTATATATATAAGGGTTGAGATTTCAAGTAAAATAAGGTTAAATGGTACTAACTCATCAAGTATCGACACCATTAAATTAAGTAAAATTAATAACTTCAGTTTTTTATAATCGTGGTAAGTCAAAAAAAAATTAAATTAAAAGATGTCAACCCATTAATCATATCATGGGAATTAGGTTGGTGCCTTGAAGAATTGTAGGCTTATGAGTTTGGGTGCACATTTGAGCTTGGGCTTAAGTTGGACTGGACTTTGGATTTGGGTTCAGGAGGCCCAGCATAGGTCATAGCTCATAGTTGTAACATTTTTTTTTAATTTTTCTGGCACCGGCAGCCTGCACCTAATTTGTTCCATTATAAATAAAATAAAATAACTAAAATGGACTTTCTGTTTATATCCTCGAAGTGAAAAAATAAAAATAAAAGTGTTATAATTAAGCTCACTGAGAAAATAAGTAATGTATATATGTTTTAAAAATTAATAATTTAATAATTTTCTCATCTGATAATCACTTTTATTAAGAAATATTATTCAGCGTAAAATGAAAAGGGAATAAAAATGTTGAGAATTAAATAAATGTTATCTAAAATTATATTAATTTTTTAAGAATTAAACGCTTGCAAAAAAAGAAAAATATATACATAATAGAAGGAAGCAAGAAAAAGTAAAAGTAATTGAGAGGTGGCAACTATATTCAATTATAAATTCTTTTTTCATTTTATTTATTTATTTATTTTGAATTTTTATCCAATGAACCATTAGTTAATCACAGTCATATAAAAGTGTCCTCAAAATTAAATTGATGTTACTTAATAAATAATTACAATATCAACAACAATAAGATTAAAGAAATGATAACTAAAATTGGCCAGCCCTCGATCAACAAATTTCAACTTTTTTTCTTCTCCATGCTGATATGACACCGTTGCTTTAATCCATAGAGTTGCCTCTCCCAAACTTCCTTGGGAAAACTTTCTCTTTTCTCCACATAAACAAACCCCAACGTCGATTCAACCAAAGCCATTTCATAATCATACATTTTTCGTAAAATCGGATTCGATAACGTCTCCTAAGCCTTGTGAAGCTCGATGAATTTCTTCGTCGACTCTTCTTTCATGGTGGAAGGACACACATCAGGATGTAGACGACGAGCCATTCTTCTGTATGCTTGTTTTATCTCATCAAACCCTACATTTTCTGAACCGAGTGAAAGAACTTCGTAGAAATTGTTCTTACTCTTCCCTTTCTGCATGGCAATCTTACAGGAAATTGTAGCTTTCTGAGTGGAATTTTTTTTGCATGGTATATTTAGAAACATTATTTTTGCCACCTTCAGATTATTCATTTGCATTGCCATTTTCGATCTCAGAATGAATAATGAAGTAAAGAGATAGAGAAAAATGATGGAGAGAGTTTAGGGTTTTATTTATATAAGAGTTTAATTGTTTTATAGTTTATAATTATGTGTCTAAGAACCGGTTAGATTTCTTTTTGTTGTTTTGTTTTTGGTTTTGGTTTTGTTTTTATTGTTGCTGTTGTCATCGTGGTATGAAGTTGTTTCTAGCTAATTTTGACATCCATATATCTCATGGCAATTTAATTAAAAAAAATACCCAAATTTTATTACAAAAAAGAAAATTCAATCGGATCATAATCAAAATCATATTAATTGTTATTCCACTTAACCTTAGAAGTGATGAGTTATATGTATTTAAGATGTCGATGATTTAATTAGTAAAATCTTTAATTTGGGATTGTATAAAAAATTTTTAAGTTAAATTTGATTCACTTCAAAATTAGAGAGATTGACTTATATTTATGTCATATTAAAAAATTATGAAAATTAAAAAATATATATATATTGTCCAAGTGGTTTAAGACTTATATTGATAATAAGTACTTTTAGACAAAAAAAAAATATTTGTTTAAACTTATTTTTAATCCTTTATTTTTGAGTTCTGAATTTTTAGATTGAGTAATAACTCAACAAACATCATTTAGTTCACTTGAAAATAAGAATTTTGCTCTATTACCCTATTTTAATTAGGTTAAACTTCTTGTGTTGGTTATGCTCTCTATTTTATTCTTTTAAGTCTTTGTTGAATATTTTGACTAATTACTTTGTATATTACTCTTTTCCAATATATAATAAATAAATTTTCCTCTTACTCAGTTATTTAAAAATTAAATTAAATTAAGAGTTTTGAATGGGTCTATCAACGAAATGCCTCATAACATAAATTGGTAATGACAAATTACTTCAACTAAATTATTTAATTAACACAAAGATAATAAAAACAAAGTTCGGAAAGCGTGTGCAAAGTGTTTTCATTGTCGTATCTTATGATTTTAGTTGTTTAATGCAAAGATATTGTGTTAGTTGGACCATAATTTTATGAAAATCGATCTTTCAAAAATAATGTTAATGTATATTTTTATTATATAGTTTCGTCATAGTCGTTTACATCATATTGCCGGCCCAACCTTCTTCAATTGAAAATATTATCAGAAGGTTCATCGGAATCCAACCCATAATTCCATTTTAATCCTTAAATTAAGAGCAGATAATTCCAGATGCAGTAGATGATCAAGTGGTCAACCTATGCAAGAAATTGTTATTTGTTTGATTGTTTCTTGATCAACATCATTAAATGAAAAAAATTATCAAGAATTTAAAAATAATTTTTAATTATCAACTGTTTGTATATGTAGTATTGAGTCCTTATCTTCTTCAAATGTTTGTATTTTTTTTTAATTCGAACTAATAACTCTCTCTTCTTGGTAAGGGATAAAAATTTGTTCGACTATATATACAGAGAATTGCTTATTAGTCAGTTGAAACGCACTAATTTTTTTTTCATTATTTAATAATTATATATATAAATAATTTATAAAAAAAAAAAAGCTTTAAATAAAATGAACTTAACAAGTTATTCATACGCTTTCACTTTAAAATTAATTAACTATCACAATAATAATTATAATAAAATTTAATATAAATAACATATTTTTATTAAATAATTTTATATTAAGAGTCTTATCTAAGCTTTTTTTAAGAGTTTATAATCCAATATTTTCTTTATAAAAAAATACCAAACTTCGTACTTAAACAGTTTTTGCTGACCTATATGTACGTTTTATTAGAAAAAGTCTAACAAAACAGCCGTAACGCAGAACACAATTGGCCATATTCTTCCAATTTATTTGTTTTTGTTGGGTTTAGCTGTAAATGGTCAATTAATTAAGTAGAGATAATTTTGTTTTCTTGCCTTGAACTATGAGCAAAATCCAGCTAACATGTGGGAGTTTGAAAATTATATATATACATTTTTCTTCTTTATTAATTTTCTATGCTTTGTTTGCATTCACATCAATTAAGAATCGATAGCCGGCTCAATCATTTGGGGTTGGGCAAATTAGGTTAAAATTTTTGGCTGCCACACGTTCATTTATCGTTTATGTTTGTCAAATGAGGCCATCAAAAACTAAAAAGGAGAAGAAGTTGATAACTCAAATTATTGGTAATTAAAAGTATATATGAGATGAGTTGAAGTAAGAGGTAGAAATTTTAAAATTGGATGTATAAAAGGTCACTTTAAAAGTTGGGATTAGAAGAATAAAAATTAATGTCTTTGCCAATGTTGTTCATTGAATTTTTACTAAATTCTATCGTTTATTTTTAGAAAATTTATGTAAGTTTTATTATTTAGTAGGAATAATTGAATTAATTTTTTTATTTTAATTTTCAGCATTTTAAATATGTAATAAGATTTATGTGTTAAAGTGTTTTTTTTTATGATGTTAAAGAAATTTTGAATATATTATATTGTTAAAATTTTAATATCAATTATTTAAGTAAATTTATTTTTCCTAATAGCATTTTTTGTTCGAAGCGAATTAAATAGAACACAGTAAAGTTGTTGAAGGTAATGTGAAAGTACAAGAGTTAACAATTTATATTCTTTTTTTTTTTTTTTTTTATGGAACTTGATTTAGTCATCCCACTTTGTGTATTCATTTATTGTGAAACATAAAGTTGGTGATAAATAAAAGTTCTCACTCAAATATCACATTTCAATGTCTTTTAAACATATAATGTATGAAAAATAAAATAAAATATTCTTTTTTAAACGTTTATAATCATAACGTTTTTTAGTGCTTCTTAAATTTTTTAAAATTAAAATAAATTTAAATTTTAAAATTAAATATAATTATATTAAAATATTAGAGAAAATTAAAAATAATGCACGGAGAAAATGATAGGAGAGAAATGAGATTTTATAATTAAATTACTAATTGTTTTGATTTGCAAGAACTGCCTCAACTAGTTTATGAAAACATATATTATTGTAAAGAAGATGAAACCAATAGCAAGATTCACAAAGAAAATAAGATGAGGGCTAGAAATTCAATTTTTAACCAAAATTTGAAG
>JAXCLQ010000014.1:4055302-4076326 GCA_035584115.1 Cedrela odorata
TTTTTTTAAAGAATTTTCATAATTATAACTAAAATTATAATTTTCATCAATTAGAATTTAATTTTTCATTTTTTTATTCTACTACTTTATTTTATTAATATGTCACTCACATTTTAACCATTATTAATATAGTTTCATTATTGTGTTTTTATTTTTCATTTTCAATTTATTTAACCAATATTTTATTTTTATTTTTATTTTATTTTTGTCAAATCTCACTCATTGCATAGCATGGGCTAGCTTTCATATTTCTTGTCCTTCTCAAAAAGTTCCAACTCCTTAGCTATGAGCCTACATAATTATTTTGTCAAGTACTCAAATTCTTCAAATAATTAGAAGAATAATACAAACAACAGCACAAGGACTGTGAACTACAAGCCTTCAAAATCTTAGATATATGAACACAAGCAAACAGATTTATAATTTCTATAATTATTTTTTCTCTATATCATTATATTCTTTCGATCATTATTTCTATTTGTTTTCACTTATTAATCTATATATATATATATATATATATGTTTACTAAAATTCAGAAAATTAATCTCAATTTTTATTTTATTATTTATTAAATGAGAGCAACTTTCACTATGACTCAGGCTCTATCAATTATAAAATCTTTTGATACATTGCAAATATGCATTTAATCACTTGCAAATTGTTAGAAAAAAAAAAAAAAAAACATTACTCGTATTAAATTGTGCAAACTCAACATATCCGAGTTGATAGTTCTTCACAAATTCTCAAACTTAAACACAACAATTGAAATTGAACTTACAGAATATTTTTGTCACAATTAATTGTGCTTCGACTTAATTTTTGTAAGTATAACAGTTAAATTGTTTGTCAACGATCAGTATTATTTGGTAAGTGATATTAATCGTTAACCCACACACTTATATTTAATCATTAGTAATTTTGTAACAATTGTGTATAAAATATTACAATACATTTACATTAATTCTTTACGTACCCATAATTAATCATAAATATAATGTTATTTTTCAATATTCAAAATATAGATTCCACATTGAAATATAGGAGACTTTTAATCACCATTCCATGATACAATAACCCAAAGTTGGGAAAGTAATTGAAGGCTTGGAACAAATTAATTAGAGTACTTGCAAATGCTCCAGCCATATGTAAAATTTCCAAATTTCAAATCTTAATCTAACCCCATATTTTTTTTCCTCCCATTCAATCAATACACAACTAAGTGCACCCACTATTCATCACCAAATCTTACACTCTCCTCCTTTCTCATCCAATAATTTTACACTTACAGAAGTTACAGCTCCAGCTCACAATTACTACGTGCACCCATTATTGGAGGAAAAATGGGAAAATAAAGTTTTACAGTTTTCTCTGATCATCGTCATCAACAATTTCTCTCTTCTTCAAGCTGCAGCCACAGTCTGGCTTTTCTTCGAACTACTTGCTGCTGCATTATTTTTATGGCTTTCCTCTTTATTATTATTATTATTATTATTATTCTTTGCTGCTGCATACTTCTCTTTTCTTTCATCTTGCTTCATCTGCTGTTCTCTGCACTCTAAACTACAAAAAGCTGTGTCCCCCCTGCTCAAGAATTCTCCGTTAAAATATTGCAACCAGAAAAAAATATGTATCTAACAAATAACAAATAACAAACAAAGTTTAGGAATTTCACAAGCATCCTCGAATTTTTAAATGGTTTCAGGATTCTTTTTAAGTAGATCTTCAAATCTATCAAACTAAATTCCTTCAGGAAAAAACAAGAAAAGAAAAACTTCAAGATCCAAGAATTTTTTTATTTTTATTTTCTCGGAAAATAATCATAAACATAAACATACCTATACATGTAAATGTCTCGAGCAGGAATCAAACGTCGTTTACAGAGGCCACAGGTTTTCAAAAAGTGAGCAGTTTCCAGGAAATCTTTAGAATTACTACTACTTCTTTCTCTCTGCAGCTGGTTAAAATCTCTTGGTGAAACCATCGGCCTCGGAAAACTTTGATCATCATGATTTCCAAAATTCATCATCATCATCAAGTTATTCTGATCACGATGAAGATGATGATTTGCAGAAGAAGAAGAATCTGCTGCCAGTTCTGGACCCACAGTTGCATGTGGGTTCTGATGATGATGATCTGATCCGTCTGGTGATGAATCCACGTTTGTGATATCAACGGTGATCCCTGTCATGCTTGTTGTTCTCTTAATCGGAAGACGTGGACGCTTTCCTAGCAACATATCTAGTATTATTTTTTGTTCTGAGATATTTTCTCGGGAAAATTATGAGAAAGAGAGACAGCTAGAGTGGACTGAGAAATGAGAATTGGAAGGTGTAGAGAGAAGATAATTAAAACGAAATGGATTGTGCGTGAGAGCGAATCGGGGCCGTTGCTTGCGGGCACCGGGTTCTATGAACTCCACGTCACGCTTTGTCTTTCCACTCTTGCATTATTGTTATTATTATTATTATTATTTAATTTATTCAGTTTGTAACAAAGTCATGATATCATTTGTTTTGGGAATTTACTAGTTTAAGGTTATATCTCGGTATAGAATTTTTATGATATGAAATATGTCGATTTTTACTTGTAATATGAAATCTAACCCTTATTATAATATATGTATATATATATATATATATATATTAATAACCATGTTAAAAATTCATATATATTACAAATTTGGCGTTGTTATATTATAATTATAAAAAAAAGTTAAGTAGAATGATTTTAATGAATTTTAACGTAATTGTTCAATAAAATTATGTCAGATTTTTTAAAATTTCTTTCTCTTTATCTTAATTTATTTATTTTAAATATGTCAGAAAATTATAATAGATGATCATAAGTGTACTAGGTATGTCTGGTTCACCAAAAAGAAAAAAAAAATCTTATTTACATAAAATTATTTTAATGAGATTGTTTTAATAAAATTACTTGAACTTTTTTTTTGTTATTATTATCATTTTTATTATAATTAGTTTATTTTAAATTATATATTTGTTATTGGTGAATGCATAAGTAATATGTCACCTTTGTCTTACTTAAAAAAAATCGTATAAAAATATAACGTATTTGCAACAAAACATCATTATATTATTTCAACAGTTAACTCAATAATCGATAAATAATATAAATTAAGATAGAGAATTTATATATTTAGGTTTAATCATTTCAATATGACATGGATATATATATATATACAGTGAGAGAGGTATGACATGTATAATTGGACTTAATTAATTAATAAATGATATTGTAAATAATTAACTCAAAACAACTTAACATTTATATTATATATATATATATAAACAATTGTAATAACTTAAAATAAAACAAAAGTTGAAGCGTTATGTAAAAGTTTTTATTTTACAGTAAGTGAATAATAATAAAAAAAAAAAAAAAAGGAAACTATCCGTAGAGTAAGATCAATCACTTCGTGAATTTCACCAATCTTCATTTATCTTGGTGCATTGCATGCACATCTCTATCAATTCTTCTAAGGTTTATTACTCTCATTAGCATTTTGAACAAGTATAATAAATAGTAAATGTAAAGTTTCCAAAAGGATAGGTCACATCACACCATGCATCACATACACATTACGAGGTAATTTTACTTTACTCCCTAACCTTTCCCAAAAATTCACTTTATTTAATTAATTTGACACTATATGATAACGTTTCAATTTTATTTTATTTTTTCACTTTAATCCCCGAAACTAAATTCTATTAATTCCATCAAATGGGAGAAATGTAATGAACTAACTTTATAAGACCCAATAAATGATGTATTTTGTCTAAATTTTCTAAATTTTATTCATCAAAATAATATCATTTTATGCCTCTCAAAAAAACAGACAAAAATAATGAAACTAAGTTTTTAACTTAATTTTTTTATTAATTTAATATAATAATAAATAAATGAATTATTTTTTCGTAAGAAAAATGTATAGTGAATAAAAGAAGTATTTTTTTATCTTATTTAACGAATTTGGCAAAAAAAAAAAAAAGAAATTTAGTTAACAGATTATAATAAAGTTGACCAAAATAGTAAAATCCAAAATAAAATAAAGGATGGAACGTTAAGATATGTTTATAATATAGTGTCAAATAATTTGAGTAAAGTAAAATTTCGCTAAAGGTTAAGGATTAAATTAAAAAAAATTCCATCAAATTATATAAATGTATAAGTGAGTAGTGGGGAGGAGTGAAACTAGACGGTCTAGACGACAAGAAGTAGACACAAACAAATGTAAAATGTGATGTTTGAGCGTACAATTCACATCCATGAGTCCAGCAATATGTGTTTCAATTTTTGCGAAATGTTATTGGAATTTATTTCATTTATTCATTCATGCTACCAAGTAGCAATGCCTGCTGTTTTTGTTTCCAAACTCTTTGGGGGCAAAACTAGCCATCTTTCTATATTAGCGATAAAAGAAAAAGGTTCACCCCACCATTGAAAATATGAGTTAAATTAAGGATAATAATAACAATAATAAGTTTTAAAAATGGGATTGGAGAGTGATGGAGCAAAATTTTGTAAATTACAACATGAAGTATGTGTATAGTTTTTGATATTTGGTGTTCTATCTTATCGTTCTTTGATTAACTTTTGATAAGAAACTATCCATAAAGTAAAATCAATCACTTTGTGAGTTATCTTGGTGCATTGCATTACATTGCACATATCTCTATCGATTCTTCAAATGTTAATTATTCTCTTTAGCATTTGACCAAGCAAAATACTAAATGTGAAGTTTCCAAAACCATAGGTCACATCACATCATGCATCAAATTATATAATTCAAAGTGAGGTTATGTTGTGATACATATGAATGTACCACCGCACATCTCTCCTACTCTTCCGTTGCACTCTCCCTTTTTTCGTTTTTGTTCTCTAATTTGTTATAATTTTAACTTTTTCAAAATTTTCATACATAACATATAATCTAAAATTACTATAAAAAAAAATAGAAAATTGTACTATATATAATCATTTCTTTTAAAAATAACCAATGAAAGTAAGATTTGGTTATAATACATTGGATATATTGCTATATTTAATTTTTTTTGGCAAAATAAAATTTAAAATATTTTGTAAAAAAATTAAAAAAATCTAACATAAAAATTAAAACAAATAATATAAAAGTTAAAACACTAAAAATTAAAATATTAAAACATTAAATATAATATTTAAAATTTAAAAGGTTTGCTATAAAATTTTTGTAAAAATATTATAACAATACATGTAATATATATTGTAGTGAATGTCATCCGAGCAGGCGAACTTAAACAGTTCAGACGACAAGGCTTGCACACAAACAGATGTAAAATTTGTTGAAACCCCTACAATATGTTTTCACTTTTTTTAAAATGTTTTAATCATTCTAGCAAGTTGCAATGGCCATTGATGACGATGTTTATGTTTCCAAACTCTTAGGGCAAAACAATCTTAACTTCCTTATTTTGTGATAAAGAGAAAAAGGTTCACCCCACCATTGAAAATATGAGTTATATATATTAATTACACCAATACTCTTTCTTTTAGAAGAAATGTGTATAAGAATTTCTTGATATTTATCCAAAGACATTGACTATTATACAGATGAGATTTTAAGTTCTATGTTATTTAGAGATTTCAACTTTTGTATATCCAATTATTTTGATATTTTTTTAATGAAAAATATTGCTTTTGTATTAAAAATCTTAAATTTATAGTGTTTGTTAATTGAAACACTTAATTTAAAAATTTAAGATATTAAATAAGATTAGACATTAAAATTAAAAAATGAGTCCTAACAAATCTTTCATACGTGAAACATAAATTCGATTATATTGGATTAGAATATAAGTTTGGATAATCAAAGTCAAACCTTAAAATCAAAATAAATTTGATTGAGATATAATTAATTAAGATTAAATGAGACACAATAAAAATATGATAGTTCAAAAATAAGATTTTACCCCTTAATCTCATATCAATTAACTTGTTTTATCTACAAATTTAAAGCAACTAGCATTAATATATATATATATATATATATAAATCTTTAACACTTTATAGTCATGTATTATTGATGTTATGTTCATTGGAAACTTACAACTAATTCAACAATTTATTGGGTTATGGGGTCAAGCCTTAGGCTTTGCTCGATTGGGAAGTTTTTGAAAAAGTTCAAAAGTTGTTTCAATAATATCTCGTAGAGATTGATTAATATGTTACAATAGTTAACATAAAATTTAAAATTTTTATACAAAACTTAAAAATTTTAACATTAAAGTTAAAATCTTAACACAAAATTTATATATATTCAACACAAAACTTAAAATTTCAACCATATAACAATAAAATTTCATCTTATATCATTATTATTGACTAAAATAACACGTCTCTTTTACAAAAATGAGATTATAGAGTGATCAAGTAAAATTTGCAACTTACATCATAAAACAAGTGTATGATTTTTGAAATTAGGTACTCTATCTTATCATTCTTGATTAGCTTTTGATAAGGTTGAAGACTCCCAAATTATAAGAAAAGTAGTGAGAACTATTACACCAAATTTTGTTATTACATGAATAATGTCACACATTTTACCCTAAAATTAAATATAAATATTTTTAGCTATTTCAACTGATATAAATATAATGCTTGTTAATAATTTTTGTGTATTAAGTAGTTGTTATTGACTTTTTATTCATTATTAACATTATAGAAGCTATCAATAACCAACACAGCAAATATCACATCATTTAAAAGATAAATTTTTTAATTATAAATTTATATATATAACATTGGTAAATTTATTATAAACATGTAAGTTATATATTCTAAATTCGATAAATTATCGAGATAAATTTTGAATTTTTTTTATTATACAGGATAGTTAAGTAGTTTTATTTCATACTTTGTATCAATTTATTGAGTTTTTTTTTTAATTTTATAATTATTTCTTCAAATATTATTGATAAAGAAGAGAATTATTACAAAAATAAAATTTTACAATAGAGTTAGAGTTGTTTATAAATATTGGTATTTTATTATCATAATATCATAGCTAAAATCTCAAATCAAAATTTATTTTTATTTATTTCGGTCCCATCTAATTGACATATATACATCCATATCGTTTAATACTCATTTGATCCACGCTTTATACTAGAGAATTATCAAATTTAATTTAAAATGCTAGTGTTACATAAGAATAAAAATAAACATTTTTTTTTTCAAACATCTAACTAGAAGCTAGAGTTTGCATTATTGGTTCAATTCATTGAATATGAAATATAAATAAATAAATAAATAAATATATCATCTCCGTAACTTCTGGTTCTGCTGGAAAAGAAAATGCAAGAAAACATGAAGCTAAAAATATAAAATTAATTGAAAGCAGACAGAAATAAACCCTTTACCTGCTCTATCTATATAGTATGTGACTCATTTGCTCCAATAATTTTCTTCTTTTTTCGTATTTTTGTATTACAAGGACCCTGAGTTTTTATATATTCATAAATAATAATATAATTTATTTATTTTTATGACAAATACAACCCTAAATCCTATTGAAACAACTGACAAGCATTAAGCTTTATACTTTAATATTAAGATCATACTATGTATATAATTATGTACGGTACATCTCTTAATTTTTAATCCTGAGTTTTATTTTTCATAAATTGGATTATTATAATCGAAGAATTGGAGACGACAGTAGAAAATTCTAAAAAAATTGAGAGATGTATCGTATTTTTTTTCTGCACCTTAACTTATCTTTAATATTATGAGATTAAAAACTCAATAATCTATAGCTAGTTTTGTAATTTCTGTAAGAGTTGAAGAATAATTTATTATAAATAAATAAATTATGTCTTTATTTGTAAAGGTATGAAAAGTTAGGGACCTTAATGTTATTATTTCATTTTTATTTTTTATATTCAAGTAATATTTTCAGCAATTATTTTTGTACACGTTGTGTCAATTATTGGGGTCCCTAATGGGCCCAGGTCCATTATATTTTTCTGATAAAAAATCAAAACATATAAAAAAGCAAAAGAAAATTAATAGTAACCTAGACAATCAATCCAGGTATGTGTTGTCATCATCTGATTGGTCCCACTGCCATTATGCATTAATGTTTGATAGTTTCCAGGTGTTAACTCCTCAGCTGGCTGCTCATTTTTCATCTTTTCCATCATTATTTGATATATCATTATCAATAATTTCTTTTAAATTTATTTATTTTTCTTTTGACATGAATTTAACTTTTGTAATTTCATTATCTCAAAAAAAAAAAAAAATTGTAGTATCATTATCATCACTCATCACTAATTTATTTATTTTATATAATTTTATCATGTTATAAGGATTTATTATTGAGGATATAAGATTTTTGTATCTTAAATTACAAAATTTATGCAATAAATTGTAAAAATTAGCATATTGTTAAACAATCAAACCCTAATACAATGATATCTCCAAAGAAAATATGGTGGGTAAACAAGACATCCCTGTGGAAGATGACATCTCCTCAAGCTAACGATGTTAAAAGAAATGTCTGCAAAACATTGAGCAGTAGTGGCCACCAACCTACAAAATTAATATCTTTACTCTGTACAAAGAAAATGTATGGGTGCAGAGAAAGAGAATGGCTGTAGAGAAAGAGAAAGAGAATCCATTAAAAATTTGGAGGTGTAATAATTGATGTTTCCTACCAAAGGGAAACGAGATGGACAAAAAAAATTGGGGAAATGATGGCTGCAAAAGAAAGGTTTTTTGGTGCACTTATCAAACACTTCATTGGAAGCCCAAAAAGAAATTCCAAACACCAATTATAGCATTCACTGGGGGTAGGACTAGGGTGCATACAAATTACAACAAAAGAGTTGAAAATGCAGCAAAGAATTGAGAGTAATATGACCCCTTTAATTTATTTATAGGTCATACTACAACGCATTCATATGTATTGTAACCCTACTCTTTATTTCTTTTTCTGCTTATTCGCTTTATTGAAATGCTTTTGTTGATGGGAAGGGAAGGATTGATGAACAGAGTAAGAAAAAGCTTTGAGAGAACTTTGAAAAAGAGAATGTGTTTCATTCATATGATTATTGAGTGGGTTGTGGCACTAACATTAGGCTAAAAATCAAAATAATTTGGTGAAATAAAATAATTTGTTCAAACTATAGGTGAAAATAGGTGAAAATGATTTATCATGGAAATTCATAGCTCAACAAAACAAATGATCACAAATTTGGTACAACACAACCAAGCAATGCCAAAATTAAGTTACAAGCTATGAGTACATAAAAATATTCATGGAAGAAACGACATATTATTTAACTCACTAGAAAGATGAAGAGAGCAAACTGAACATATCTAGCCAGTGCCAGTAGCCATCAGGAACTCACCTTCACATACCAAATCACCTCCGACGTATGCTTTCCCTTCCATTTTCGCTATTCCAAATCGCTTTTGCAGCTTAACAAGTGTCATGCGCATAACCAAAGTGTCTCCAGCAATCACAGGCTTCCGAAACCTCACTTTGTCAATTCCCGCAAAAAAGAAATTGTCACGGGAGCCTCCTACTTCTGGCTGCAGCATAACCAAGCCTCCTACTTGGGCCATTGCCTGTAGCAAGTGATAATTTTTCATCGTTATTTACAAGAAGTAAATGTACAGTATTTAGAGCAAACATGAAAGAATCGAATGCATACACTATGTTCATGCAAACAATTTTTGGAATTGATGTTTTGAGGACTGTTGAATGGTGAAATGAATTAAGTTGTACATAGCAAGGAAATGGCTTCATTATTAGTGGTCGGAAGATGATAGGAGAACCAGCCCATCGCAGAGTGGGCTAAAAAGACATTGGATAGGAAACAGGCCATAGACAAATAATAATAATAATAATAATAATAATAATAATAATAATAATTAATCTAAATCTAGGAGTGAGAAACTAATGGATCTAGACAACTTTTCCAGAGAAAACATAATAAGGGTGGGAGGAAGCCAATAAAGAACACAAGATCATGCGGTGGTAAAAGGATCATACAATAAATTCGATTTAAACCATTCTGGTCTAATTTTGAATTGATTAGAAGATATCTTGAAAATTAAAATTTCCTTGAAATGAAGTATTAATAAAAGCAAAACAGAAATCATGAGCGGATTATCAGACCCTATCTAAAATAAATTATGTATAAAAGTAGGACACAGGCAAGTGTTGACTATCACGGCGGTACATTTGCATCTGTTTCTTCTTTTCCCATTTTAATGCTGGGAAAGGGATCATCAGCAAAAAAGAATCTAAGAAGTATGCACTAAATCCCACCATTAGAAGTAAGGGTGAGCAATAATTCCGTTCCAACCTGAAATCGACAAGAACTGAACGGTTCGGTTTTGGAATTGGAACTAGTTCCTTTAGGTTCGATTTTGGTTTCAAATGTTAGAAACCGGTTTTAATCAGTTCGGTTCGGGTTCTTCAAATTTTAAAATCGAAACCGAACAATAAACCGAACTGAACCCACAAGACCCGACCCGTGGGATAGACAAAAAAACAAAATTCATATGTTTGACTGTTTGGTCAATCAAAATCAAATGCTTATTTTTGCTTTCTTTTCTTCTGCAATTGCGATTGAGAAATTCTAAAAACTTTGCTATTGGACTTTGAAGAACAAGAAACTTGATCTAGACTTTGGTTCGAAAAGTGAGAGGGAGAGTGATTACTTGTATTATTTGTTACTCAAAATTGAAAAATATTTTCAATTGTTCTGTAGAGTTGTAATATTTTGTGGCCCAATTGTACTGAAAATTTTTGTTTTAAGTGGGTATAATTCTTGTATCTGGTTAGGAAGGAAGGGCAAGTCATCTTCTCTGCCACAAGGTCATGTATCCATCGACAACTTAGTGGGAGGCTCACTGCAACATTCTTGTCACGTGAGAATTGCATGATTAGGTGGCTTCACCTTGTTATTTGGGTGTAGAATTGGTTTAGGAACTGTAAATGGTATATTACTTGACATATGAGGTATTACATAGCTTGTTCCAGAGTGTGAAAGTTGTCAACCATGGGTGACGCCCTATTCAAGTTGTTGGATTTTTTAATAGAGTGTCTGATTCTAGATGGATCATAAAATCAACAAGTACGTGGATAGTATTTGTTACTTTTGCAGATACTAAGCATGTTTGCTAATGCTAGTAATACTTGCTGGATATTCACTAGTACTGGATTTGTATAATGTAAAAGGTGATTTGATTTGATGTGAATTACACTTGGAATGGCTTGTTGATATTCTTGTGGTGATGCAGTCATTAGACTTCTTCACATAATATGGTGAGGGTACAAGGTACAGAATACAGGAAGTATTTGGTAAAGGAAGCTATGGTGTTGTTCGCTCAGCATATGATATGCATACTGGAGAAAAGGTTGCAATTAAGAAAATCAATGATATATTTGAAAATGATCAGTTGTAAACAGGGTACCCTGGAACCGAACTGAAACTGATAAACAAGGTACTCTGTACCGAATTTATTAAGAGTAAGTTCTGGTTTCGAATGAAACTGGAACCGCACCCTGTTTTGCTCATCTCTTTTAGAAGAATGTACAACAACAATTTGCAATAAACCAACTGCCTGAAGGATTTCCAGTGAAATACGAGAAGATTGAATGAGAACAAAGGGGCATATAAAATCAGAACAGAAACATATCACAATCAGAAGGTTAAAGGCTTTCCGCACTGGTGAATACAAGGTTAGGGAAAGACAAGATGGAGAAGAGGACTCAAGTACCATATTATACTCTTCATTAAGGTTGATCTTCTTTAATTTTTGGAGATGGCGTAGAAACAATATAAATACCTGGTTGATTAAGCTTCTTGATAGACTCTTTCTTGTGGCTTAAATGTCAGATGAATAACAAAAATTACCACAACTGCCTGTAGAGCATGCTTAATACACAAAACTACGTTGACTTCAGAAATGAAACACATAGTTCAGTGACATAACAGTAAACTTTTTACTCTTTTTTATTTTATTATATATATATATATATATATATAAATTATGCTGCAAGGAGCTCTTCCAAATGGGAGCCACCTAGTAAATCAGTGTCCTTTCCATTTTCCTTGTTAGTTCCCAACCAAATCAATCAAACTTTCTCATTTATCTTGTGAATTCAGACATTTCTAAGAATGGCCCAATACTCTGGTCATTAAAACCCAAACCCCAGCAAAAGTTTGGCAATCAGAAAAATATAAACTCAGGCAGTTTGAAGTCACTCTGAAAGTCTTCCATTGTAAGATCTAGTACCATATATAACGTATGTATATACATATATAGACAAATAAATATGCAGGCCGAAGCACACATGCTCAAGTTCATGTGTGTGAGCACACACCCAAACACATCCAAGAACACTGCCTCTTCCTTGTTCTTAACTCCATCACTCATCAACAACACTTTCTAGCTCACTTAAACTATTCTATTTAAAGGTCAATAAAAATCAACCACTTTGCACAGTAGCAAGTGAATACCATCAATGTGCTGAGAGTTGTGAATGATCCTTAAATCACTAGAAACCAACCAATTTAAATTTGCGTTGAAGGAGAAGCTCTGATGATCTAAGAACTAAATTTCATCAAATAGTGTAAAGATTATGAGTAGATTGGCTTCTCTGCTGGAGAAAGAAAAGCCAAGAGGAAGGGAGGCGGTGGGCATGAAATTCCAAATAAAATGGTAACATCTGTTTTCCACGGATGGGCCTTCTCACTCTTACTTCTGCAACAACTAACAATCAACCCACTTGACACAGTATCATGACCCAACTACTTCAGTACTGCTAGATAAATTGTTTTTTCTTTTTTTTTTGTTATTTTTTCATGTAGCTGTGAACCAGGCAAATATCTACTTGAATTAATTGACATCCGGTTCCTAAAGTTCTTCACACCTCTTTTTCACCATCCTTATACCATCAAGTTGCATTTTCGCTGTTTCTATATTACACATGCCCAAACTCTTCAAGAAGATTTGATCTCTGCCTCCCTAAATTCTTCTAAGTCTAACATATATAAATAAACCACAATGAATTTTCTTGTTCCATCTTTTGCTAAACTACCACTCCTCTACCTCACATCTGAACCTTTCTTACGCAAATTTCGTGATCACACTGTTTCCCAAACGCCAAAATTTTTGCTACCACAAGATGAGGTTACTACTCATAAAATTTGATCAAATTTTCCCTTTACCTTTATAGGCATCTAAGAGTGACAAAAACTCTCCAAACCCACTTCACATTTCATCCATCCTTCAACAATTCTAAATACAATATCCTATATCAAGAAATTATGCAATCTAAACAAATACACCCACACAAAAAATCCAAAAAATTAATCTTTGATCATCTACAATTCCTCCTACTATAAAACAAAAAATTAAATTAGTTAAATGACAGACAAAGCATGAGAAAATATAGATAAATAAGCAGAGCATTACCTCAATCATCAGAACACCAGGCATAATTGGCCTCTCAGGAAAATGCCCAGGAAAAAAATTATCATTTATAGTTACATTCTTTATAGCCACAGCTGAAACCCCTGGATTGTATTCTATCACTCTATCCACAAACAGAAATGGAAATCTACAAAATAAACAACCAAAAAAAAAAGTCAACCCAGAAAACAAAATCAAAAATTTCAAAAGCCAAGCTTAACGTTATGGAAAAATTAACTCACCTGTGGGGCAAGATATCGCGTATTTTATTAATATCCATGACCGTAGGAAATGCTGGGTACCCTGCAAAACAAATTAATCTGTCACCAAATGCTTTCAAAATCAAAACTTTTTTGCTTTTTGCAGTGAAATAAAAAATGGGTTTAGGAGAAAAGAAAATGTACTGGTTTCAATGGGAGTGATTTCGTCTGCGTCATTTGGTCCATTGAGAGAATTAACTACGATTGAATTACACCAGCGAGTTGAACGAAAAGAGAGAGAAGGCGATCTAGAGAGAGAAAAAGAGTAAGAGATTTTTCTTGGTTGACTCAGTAAATTAGGAGTTGGAGACAAGAGCAAGTTGGAAGCAGC
The DNA here is from genome assembly GCA_035584115.1 of Cedrela odorata. NCBI lineage: Eukaryota > Viridiplantae > Streptophyta > Magnoliopsida > Sapindales > Meliaceae > Cedrela > Cedrela odorata. Next base: position 4,069,385 of record JAXCLQ010000014.1, read on the forward strand.
AATCACCATTTTCTTTTTCTTAAACAGAGCTTGAATTTGCGACAGGTTATCGGAGTTAGTACTTTTGGTAAATGTCAGAATACTCCCTCAAAGTTTAAAAACTCTCATTTTTTTTTTGGCATATTTTTCTTCTTGTTAGCAGTTTGGTATAAATTAAATTAATAAACACCCGTACAAATTATTTGTTGTTTACATTTTATGATATTATTAATATTTTAATGTGGTAGTTGAATTTGAGGTTCAATTACTTGAGTTGCATTAATAATATTTTAATATTATAGATTTTTGCCGATTGGTGAAATAATTTAGCAAGTTGAAATATACTAATAACTATATAGAAATTCATAGTTTGTAAAATATCTCAAAATTAACATAAATTATAACAATCCAATTCTATGTATTTACCAACATTAAACTTAAAAATATGACCAAAATATTTCCTTTAAAATAATTACTGACTATTAAGAAATAATCATATCTTTCTTAACACAAGATCTTGTTTTGTGAATTTTTTATTTATTTTATTTTATGAAAAACACACTTCACTCTTTCCATTCTTTTAACTTTGAGTTAACTAACTAAAAGATCTATATACTCTTAATTAATTTAGAATTACTCACAACTCCATACAAAATTCATATTCTATATTAAAAAAAATTATTATATAAATATTTAAATAGTATTAATTAATAATAATAATATCTATATCGAAATATTCTAATTTTTATTATTTAGAGTATTTTTATACCACAATAATTGTATTGTAAAATTTTAAAATTTTAATATAAATTATTTTTTAAAATAATATGATAATATATTAATAATATTTGTTTTAAGTTAATTAAAATTTTATATTATTAAAAATTTAGAATATAAATTAGTAACTAATATAAATAACTTAAAGAATAAAAAAATAAAAATAAATAAATTAAGATTTTACTTAAAAAGAATAAATGAATTATGAATATTTTACTCTTTTAGTTAGGCAACTTGTAGTTAAATGAATTTAGAAAAGAATTAAGTCTTGCATTTTCATAAAAATTTTCACAAAGTGAGATTAAAACAAATTTAAGAAAAAATATCTGATAAATTTCCTTCTTAACACCGATCATTTCTAAAATAATGTGAAGTTTCTTCTTAATTTTTGGTCCAATACTCCAACACCCCTTATATTTTCAAAGTACTCAAAATTTTCCAGATTTTATCTCTTTATGTTCATTAAGAATAATAAATGATTTGGAATCCAACTGGAGCTGAGCTGGTTGTTTAATTTGTTAATTCTGTTAACTTTGATTATTGTCTTAAAACAAATCTAACTAAGGCTCGTATGAGATGAATGAATAGATTAGTTATTTGTTTAACATCTGTATGTAAACTAACTTGAAGAGTTCTATTTGTAATTCATTCATTTTTCAATCTAATACAAAGAAGTTTAGATATAAAGAACATCATAAATTTTCTTTCTTCTTTTCTTGAGCTTTCTTAGTTGTCAAACATAAGTTACTGCAAATCCAAGTTTTAACTTGGTATCAAAGCATAGGTAATGGCTAATGCAAACATTTCCTACACAAATTCAACTCAAAGTTCCTTCTCTTTCATAGTACCTATTAATCTTGATGGATCTAATTATCTTATTTGGAAATCACAAGTTATTTCTTCAATCCGAGGTAATGGATTAGAAGATTTTATTATAGCATAATGATTTGTCCTGAAAGATTCTTACCAAGAACAAGTCACAATCTACATGTTGAAAATCTTGAAAACACAATTTGGAGAAGACAAGATCAACTCGTGCTTGGATGGCTTTTTTAATCGATGAATGAGGTAGTTTTTAGCTTGCTAATTAGATGCAAGTCTTCATTTGAGGTATGGAAAGCTTTAGAAAAATAATTTGGATCTCAATCTAAGCCAAAAACTTTCCAACTTAGTTTCAATTACAACAACAAAGAAATAATCTCCTTTAATATCATAATATTTCTTGAAGTTTAAAAACTTATTAGATTGCCTTACTGCTACTGGAATTGCAGTTTTCAATGATGATTTCATTTTACATCTCCTTGTTGGTTTTGATTTTGAGTATAATTCAGTGGTTGTGAATATAATTGCAAGAATTGGTAATATGAGCATACTTGAAGTTTATGCTATGTTAAATCATAAGAGTAGATTGGAACAATAGAACTTTGCTCAAATAGCTAATATGCATGGAAATTTTAATGCAAATTATACTCAGGCTAGACAATTTCAAAAGAAATGAGAAGATAAAGGAAATTTAAATCAAGGTTATGGCATAGTTAAGGTGAATGAAGGAGGAATAATAAATCAGAATTGGAAGTATGCTTAGGGAGGTAGAGGCAAACCTATATGCCAAATATGTTTTAAACTAAGGCACGTTGCTGCAATTTGTTATCATTGATTAAACAAAGATTTTGTTCCTCGGCAATCACAGTAGCAGTACCAATAGTCCTATCAGCAAGGTTATCAGAAACAACAAGGATTTGCACTTGAACATGTCTTTATTCAAGGCAACAAAGCTGCATATCTAGCAAATGCCAAATGAACTATAGATGAGGACTAATATTGGGATAGTGGTGCAACTCATCACTTAACCAATAATGTCAACAATATCAATTCTAGATATGAGTTCAAAAATAACTCATATTGACAATTCATACTTTATTCTTAAGAATCAAAACAACTAATATATTTTTGAAGGAATTATTCTTAAAAACATGTTATGTGTGCCTTATATAAACAAAAATCTTGTTAGTGTTTCAAGATTGACTTGTGATAACAATTTGATTGTTGAATTATGTGGTAATTTATTCTTTATTAATAAAAAGAAGAACCAAATACTTCTAGTGAGAAGGTTGGCTTTGAAGAGCTTATGTAGGTTTTGCTTGGACCTTTAGATCACTCAAACTTTGTTTCACAATCTTCTATTTCTAAATCAATGTTGTCATTTTGTTTTGCTTATTCTCAGTCTCATTTTAAGTTATTTCAATTACCTTCTCATGTTAATCACTCTTCAAATTCTTATGTAATAATAGTTTGTCAATTGAATCCTTTGCTAGTTTAACTTTTCTTGAAAAATCTATGGGTTTCATGAATGTTTTACATAGAAAACTTGGACATCCAAATGATGATGTATTGCATATAGTGCTTCAAAGGTGTAAAACTCTTGTTTCTATAAATAAAACAATGAAACCTTTCTTTTATGATGCATGCCAATGTGATAAAGTTCATTGATTACATTTTCTAGCTTTTGATATTAAAGTCACTAGTGTACTTGAAGTTGTTTACACAGATCTTTGTGGACCATTATCAGTTATTTTAATATAAGGGTATAAATATTAAATAAGTTTTATTGATGTCTTTACAAGATATTGTTGGATATTTCCCTAGAAATTGAAATCAAAAGTCTTACCTACATTTATTCAATTCAAAATCCAAGTAGAAAAATAGTATTCCAAACTTATGAAGATTTTACATTCAGATAGTGATGGTGAGTTTATACTTATGATTCCACATCTAAAACAATATGGTATAGCCTATATACACTCTTGTCCTCACAACCATCACTAAAATAGTGTGGCTAAGAGGAAATATAGGCATATAGTTACATTAGGATTCACCTTGCTCTCTCAAGCTTCCTTGCCCTTTAAATTTTGGTAGGATTCTTTCCATACATACAACCACATGTTTTAACAACAGATTACTTACTGTCATACTACATTCTCAACCCCCTTTCGAAAAGCTAGATAGTCATAAACTAGATTATGCATTCCTTAACATTTTTGGTGGTTCATGTTTTTCTTATATGAGATGCTATAACAAGTATAAGTTTCATTTTTATTCATCTAAATGCATCTTCCTTGCTTATAGTCCCATTCATAAAGGATACAAATGCTTGCACTCTTCAGGTAAAATATATATTACTAGGCATGTTATTTTTAATGAATCTGAATTCCCTTACTCAAATTCTTTCCTAGCTTAGTTAAATCTTTATCTGATTAGTTTGTATCTTCTTTTATTCCTAAAGTTATTTGTTTTAGTTCAAGAACAGTTCTCAACAACACTCTTCACTACAAGTCCTTTAAACTCTCATTTCATTTATTTCCAACATTCTTCACATGTAGATGATACAAATTCTTCATCTTAAAACACTACAAACACAAAATATCACATTTCTTTTGTTCCCACTGCATTGAATGACACAACCAATCACCATCCTATGATCACAAGAGTTACAAATGGTATTTTTAAACCAAAAGCCTATCTGAGTAATCATTCATGTGATAAAACTGGACCACTCACTACAAGTGAAGCTTTGAAAGACAATAGAAGGAAAAAAGCAATGCAGGATGAACATACTACTCTCATACCACATAAAACCTAGGACTTGGTGACTTTTTCCAATGATCACAACCTAGTAAGCAACAAATGGGTGTTTAGAATAAAAAAAGAATAAAGATAGATATGTTAGAAGTTCAAGGCAATGTTGATGGCCAAGGGGTTCCATCAAACTCCAGGTATTGACTGTGTTGAAACTTTTAACCCTATTGTAAAGGCTTGTACCATTAGAATTATGCTTAGTCTAGTTATGATGAAAACCTGGAAAATGAGACAAATAGACATCAATAATACCTTTTTGAATGGAGATTCATCTGAAGCAACATATATGCCACAACCTTAGGGTTTTATTAACTTTACTTATCCAAATCATGTATGTAAATTAAATAAAGTCTTTTATAGTATGAGGCAACCTCTAAAAGCATGGTATGACAAATTGAAGAACTCTTCACTGTTGTAGGGTTTTAAAAACTCAAAGGCTGATTTATCTCTATTTTTCCAATAGTCATATTCTTTTTTATTACTATTATTAATTTATATAAATGATATTCTTATAACAAGTTCTAATCATTTGGTTGATGAGTCCTTTATTGTCACACCCCTGCCTGTGGGGTTTACATGTGATAATTGCCACAGACCCTCGAGACATATTCTTATCTCTGAACATGTCATTCAGGCTTGTAAGGTTGTTTGGGTACTTGTACCCTGTATACTCATTTACATGCATCTTAAAACAAGTTCCAAAAAAAGTTCCAAAACAGTTCATAAACACATTCACATAAATCTGTCTCTCTGAGATAGTTTCCAAATTATCCCACCATGAGCATACATTTAATTTAAGATACATGTAAAATACTTATTAAATTACATCACATCTATTCATAATTACATATATAAAACAATTTTATAAAAGATACTCAGTGAACTAATCTGTCTAAGTCTGTGAGTCGAGAGTATCAACTATACCAGAGAGCATTACACCATTTATTGATCACCACCACCTGCGCATTGCACTTCTTAATCTTGATTTCCTGAAAACTGGGAAGTGAGAGGGTTGAGTATATGGGGATAAACTTCGTGAGTGGAGAAAAATACAGTTTAATAAAATTAGTGTTAATGCATATAAAACAATTCTATGTTGATAAAAACGTGGCTTGTTATTCAAATTACTGGGTTGGCTTCTGTTCTCAGTGATTACCTTGGCCATGGTAATCCCGAGACCTTCAGTGGGCTTTATGCACTAAAAGCAATACTCATTTTAATAAAACCATTTCATTTTTAATATAAATAATGCATGTTGTCTTTCTAAAACTAGCCCACCACTAACGTTCGCTTCGAGTAGTTATGTAGTGATACTTATGACTGTCTTCGACAATCTCATAGGTGGGCAACTCTCTATCATCATATCCATTCATATAATTGCCTCACTTGCGGCGCACTCACCTAGGCGGTCTCTCATAGGTCCGTCCCTAGGCTACTACCCTGTAGCTACAGTTACATACAACACTTGGCCCTTTCGGCCATATCACCATTACAATACCACAAGTATATATATATATATTCAAAATTAATTCATTTCATTCTCAATGTCAATATAAATATACATTTTCAATTTCAAATCATGCCTTTTGCCCACTCACATATCAAATCAATAACAAACCATTGCATGTATTTTAAATCAACAATAAATAGCTATTACTTAATTCATAAAACAGTAAGTCTTTAAAACAATTTAAAAACATAAAATATGTTTAAAATTCACTCACTGGTAAGGGAGGGTCAATACTCCCATAATTACTCTTCGCGCCTACTAGTTTCTATTATCGTGTGTTTGGCGCCTAATATCACGCATGTATGATCTTATTAATTTCAATATTTTAAATCATTATAACATACACTAAATGTGATGTTCATGTATAATTTCTTCATAATTCTTTAGTTTGACACATATTATATTACGAGGCTTTACTAACGAGACCATTTATCCGATTCCCAATAACGGAATCCTATGGCCATTTACATTCCAAATTCCACATTCATGTTTAAGGCCAATAAGCCTATCTTGATAACATTCAACATATATATATATATATATATATCATCATAAAAATTTCATTGGTCGTAATTTTTTCCGTACACTTTATATTCTCGACAAATATCCAACACATATTCTCTAACAATTTAGCCTTTTGAGTATAATTATCCATTTATAACACAATTTTACGCAATACATATTTTCGGCAATTATACTTATATTTGTTCAATCGATGAATTAACGTACATTTGATGTTAAATACTTCAAATGCAAAAGCCCCAATTTTGTCATTTAAATGCAAAATTAACTTACATTTGACTTACCAGTAACTTGTTCAAACCTGTAAAAACTTCAATTTGTCGTTTAAATGCAAAAACTCCAATTTTTCTCGAAACCCATTTTTCTTCTTTGCCGTTTCTTATATTTTCTAGCTCAATATCGGTATCAAATCAAAGAAGAGGTGATAAGGAGTTATTTGGTGACAAAAACTTCAAATTTAATCGAAAAAAATTGGAGAAATTGTAGAGAGAAGTGAGAGAAATATTTTTAGAGAGAGA
>JAXCLQ010000014.1:4086899-4097248 GCA_035584115.1 Cedrela odorata
TTTTTTTTCATGCAAACACAATTCTTGCAATTGATGTTTGAGGACTGTTGAATGGTGAAATGAATTAAGTTGTACATATTAAGAAAATGGCTTCATTATTAATGGTCGGAAGAACATTGGGTAGCTTGCAGCTGGAAGACCAAATAGAAGAAAAAAAAAAATCAAGGAACGAGAAACTAATGGATCTAAACAATTTTTCCAGATAAAACATAATAAGGGAGGGAGGAAGCCTTTAAAGTACACAAGATCATGAAATTCCAAAGGATCATATGATATAAATTTGATTAAAACCATTATTGAAATGATTAGAAGATATCTTGAAAAGTAAATTTCCTTGAAATGATGTATTAATAAAAGCAGAACAATAAATCCTGAGCTGATTATCAGTCCCCTGTTAACATAAATTGTGTAGAAAAGTAGGACATAGCAAGTGTTGACTGAAGTGTGGACTTTTGCATCCGTTTCTTCTTTTCCGAATTTATTGTAGGGAAAGGGATTGACAGCTAAAAGTATACAAGAAGTATGCACTAAATCCCACAATCAGAAGAATGTACAACTACAATTTGCAATAAACCAACTGCCTTAAGGATTTCCAGTGAAATACAAGAAGATTGACTAAGGCCAAAGAGGCATATGAAATCCAAACAGAAACATACCATAATCAGAAGGATAAAGCTTTCCGCATTAGTGAATACAAGTTTTCAGAAAGACAACTAGACAAGATGGAGAACAGAGGTCCCAAGTACCATATCATGCTCTTCATTAAGGTTGGATCTTCTTTAATTGTTGGAGACGTACAGAAATAATATAGATACCTGGTTGATTAAGCTTCTTGATAGACTCTTGCGGGTTAAATATCAGATGAATAAAAAAAATTACCACAACTCCCAATAGGGCATGCTTAATACACAAAAGCATGTTGACTTCAGAGATGAAACACATAGTTCAGTAACAGAACAGTCAACTTTTTACCTTTTTTTATTTTTATAAATTATGCGGCAAGGAGCTCTTGCAAATGGGAACTACCTACTAAATCAGTGCCATTTCCATTTTCTTTTTAGTTCCCAAACCAAATCAGTCAAACTTATTCATGTATCCTGCGAATTCAGACATTTCTAAGAATGGTCCAATACTCTGGTCATTAAAACCCAAAACCCAGCTAAGGGGTGGCAATCAGAAAAATATAAACTCAGGAACTTTGAAGTCACTCAGAAAGTCTTCCACTGAATGTAAGCTCTAACTCAATAGCCTTTCACACACAATGTTTTGAATAATGTGTATATATACATATATAGCCACATAAATATGTAGGCAGATGCACACATGCTCAATTGCACAAGTGTGAGCGCACACCGAAACAGAACCAAGAACATTGCTTCTTTCTTCTTCTTAACTCCATCACTACACAACTTCATTTTCTAGTTCAGTTAACCTATTCTCTTTAAAGGTCAACAAAAATCAACCAATTTGCTCAATAGCAAGTGAATACCATCAATGTTCTGAGAGTTTTGAATGATCCTTAAATCACCAGAAACCTATAAATTTAAATTTGCATCATAGTAGAAGCACTGATAATCTAAAAACTAAATTTCATGAAATGGTGTAAAGATTATGAGTAGATTGGCTTCTCTAATAGAGAAGAAAAGCCAAGAGGAAGGGAGGGGAAGGGCATGAAATTCCAAACAAAAATGGACAAAATCCGTTTTCCACAGATGGAAAATTAGACCCTTCTCACTCTCACTTCCGTAACAACTAAAAATAAACTCACTTAACGCATACTCAAAACCCAGTGACAGTACAGCTATATAAGTCCTTTTCACTTTTTTGTTATTTTTCAGATAGCTAAGAAGAGCAAATATCTACTTCAATTATAGAATATTCAGCTCCTAAGTCCCAACAACCGGAGTGTTTCACACCTCTTTCTCACCCTCCTAATACCTTCAACTTGCATTCTTGTTGCCACAGTTAATGGTCTATATTATACATTTCCAAACTTTTTAAGAAGATTTGATCTCGACCCACTCCCAATTGCTTCCAACTCTAACACATACTGATAAACATCAATGAATTTGCTTGTTCCATCTTTGGCTGAACTACCACTGATCTACCCCATCATCCAAAATTTTGCTACTACTCATCATACACATTTTATCAAATTTCCCCTTTAACTTGACAGGATCGAAGAGTGACAAAACACTTCAAACCGACTTCAAATTTCACCCATCCTTTCACAATTCTAAATACAATACCCTAAATCAATAAAGTATGTAATCTAATCAAGGACACCCCCACAAAACAATTTCAAAACTTAGACCTTTCATCATCTCCAATTTCTCCAAATAATAAACAATAAAATTAAATTAGTTAAATGGCAAATAAACCATGAGAAAATGTAGGTAAGAAAGCATATTATTACCTCAATCATAAGAACACCAGGCATAATTGCATCTCAGGACAATGCCCAGGAAAAAAATTATCATTTATAGTCACATTCTTCATAGCCAGTAGCCACAGCTGAAATCCCTGGATTTTATTCTATCACTCTATCCAGTACAGAAATGGAAATCTATAAAATAACCCAAAAAAATAAAAATAAAATTCCAAAACACAAAAACAAAAAATTTCAAAAGCCAAAGCTTAACATAATACCAAAATTAACTCACCTGTGGGGCAAGATTTCACGTATCTGATTAATATCCATGACCGTCGGAAATGCTGGATACCCTGCAAAATAAATTAATCTGTCACCAAATGCTTTCAAAATTTTTTTTAAAAAAAATTGCTTTTCACAGTGAAATCACAAACGGGTTTAAGGGAAAAAAAATGTACCGGTCTCAATGGGAGTGATTTTGTCTGCGTCGTTTGGTCCATTGACAGAATTAACTACGACTGAGTTGCGTCGGCGAGTTGAATGAATAGAGAGAGAAATAGATTGGGAGATTTTTCGGGTTTGACTCAGTGAGTTTGGAGTTGGAGACAAGAGCAAGTTGTAAGCAGTAGTCGCCATTTTTCCCGAGCTTGAATTGGCGACTGGGTGTTATACTTAGGGTAAATTTCATCATGCCCCTCGTTTCTCAATAAATCTCAATTTTTCCCAAATATTTATGCTTGTTAACAATTTGGTACAAATTAGATTATCAAACCACCATACAAATTATTTCTTGTTTATGTATTGTACGAGGTTTGAATATATATATATATATATATATAAGGATAATTGATATTTTATTAAGGTATTTGAATATGAATCAGTTGAGTTACATTAATAAAAATTTAACATTATAAATTTTTGCCAATTGGTGTAATACGAATTTCTAAATTCATATATTCGAATAATAATATGTACATATTTCATAAAAATTGAAAATTTGAAGTGAAACAAGTCATTTTTTTTTAGTATTGACATTATATTGGAGTTTATGATCATTTGATTAGATGTTTAAACATTTTGTAAAATGTCACAAAATTAAACACAAATTGTAGCAAAAACAATACTAATTGTACATTGTTATCAACATTAAACATCAAAATATTACCAAAACAATTAATTCCTTTATTAAAACCTGTCGTACTTATCCACCACCTGCATGTCTTTCTCGTTTAGATGTATCACAGTAGTACCCTTTATCTCCACCGAAATCTCTACTGACTTGTTGCCTGAAATAATGTTACGTCGTTCGGAAATTACGTGATTAGCCAGTTGATTACGATCGTCTGATGTAATGGCCGGAACATTACAGAAAAAATCTGTAAAAACATTGGAAGAAACAGTGGTTAACATCTCCATCTCAAGCTGGACAAAAATATTTCCTGCAATGGGTAGTGTGATCTGGTGCAGAATCTTGAATTTTGTTTCAGGATTTTCTGATGATCTCGTAAACCATGTTTTTTCCGTAAACAGAATTCGGATGAATGTAGAATTTGATCAAGGATTTGAACTCGCCGTTGATGATCAATACATATTATTTGTGTTCCAGCAGCAATTGAACTTCGAGTTCTCCGTAAACCATGGTGTTACCGGTGGCGGTGGTTTGTACTGAAAAAGCTGACGGTTGTGGAGAGGATGACAGCGAGTTTGATCGGAGTTTATGCCTGTGTGTTTAAGGATGTAGGGAGCGTTTATGTGTAAGTGGATACGTCTATTTATAATTCATTACATGTATTTTTTACTTGTCCGGATAAAATTATTGTTTCAAGAGGAAATCTTTGTCCAAATTAGTAAATTGTTATTTCTAATATTAGTAATTTTTGTGTTCTTGTTTTCCCAATAATATTAGTATAGGAATATGAAAATTAAGACAATTTGCTTTTATAATACTGAATTTTGACTCTCACAATGTAACTTATGAAAAGGTATTTCAATTATTTAATAGGAGTTAAACTTTAGTATCAACGGCAAAACTTAGATAAGCCAACGAAACTAGCGGATTTCCGTTCTATCCAAGTTTCTGTTCATAGAGGTGGTATCACCTGAGACTGCCATATCGGATGACGTCCACGGTATACAAAAGAAATGTACAGCAAACTTATTCGGTCAAGAAAGGCATGTCACAGGATTACCGATTCCAGAGTTAGGAAATGGCCACTGCGGTAGCCTCGCAATTTCGGCAAGTAAAAGTGCAAAAACTATTGTTATGGACGCCAACAGTATCACAGAATTACCGATTCGGGAGTTACACTTTTCTTGCATTCTCTATGTAGATAATATACATTGTATTTGTTTACCCCAATTTCAGTAATTATGTATGTAGTTATACATTTACTAAAATTTGGCATCAACAGTACCTATCAAAACACTGTTTGTATATGTTTATATGATGCATATTGCTTTAAAATAACTAAAAATTGCAAATACTCAAAATAGTTTTGTATCAAGAACTCTTACTAGAAACACTCAATCACAAACATAAGATCGGAAATAATAAAATACTCGTTTCTTTCTAATTTTGAGAATATTATTTTGAAAATATTTTTCTAAAACAGCATCTAATACTCTATCTTAAAAGGCTGAAATGTTTGTACTTACTATTTTGCAATTGGGTTTAAGTAATTAATTAAGCACATGAGTTGACTTCCAGTGAAGCAGCTTTCACAGCCAGCACTTCTCTGCTGTCACAGGAAGCACTCTTTACTAACATGTAATCAAAGCTGTCAAAATCTTGAAGTCACTGTTAACAAGACGATATCAATAAAATTTATTCCAAGTACAATGCAATATTACAAACCCGGAAAAAAGAACAGTTATTTTTCAACCTGTCTATTACTGCCAAAATAAAGTACAACCAAGTTGAAAGTATACAAGTTTTCAAAATATTTGGAAGATATATTTTATTTATTTTTAATAAATAATTATTACTAGGACAATAATATCACTATAATTTTGAAGTAAAAATGGTGGATTTTTTTTTTTAATTCTTAATTTATGAGTTACATATGAACAGAATTTAATTAATGCAACGAAACATGAACTTATTTTAAAAAAAAAATTTCTGAGCAAACCAACGGCTTTTGGTCACATCTTTGACACAAGCTTCAAAGATTGCCGTTTGTTGAGGAACCTATGGACCCTAACTGTAACAAATAGTCGAGCACAGGGGTTAGCCCTTGTGGCTAAGTGTGCTGGCTTTAAATTTCATGTCGGTTTAATTAGCTCAGAATCAGAATAGCAGAATTCATGTCGGTTTAATTAGCTCAGGCTGTAAAGCTCAGTATCAGAATAGCAGAATGCAGAGTTGTAGGGTTTGGGAATATGGGCTAGGGTTAGGGTTGGGGTTTTTTGATAAAATTTACAGGGGTTTGCCTGCGTTTTGGAGTTCAAAAAAAAAAAAATCTTCAAAATTTATGGTTTAATCGAGATGGGAATGTAGTTTATTAGGGTTTAGAGATTAAGATGAATGCATATTATTTTGTCTCAACCTTTTCATTTGTTGAAGATAAAACGATAAACAAATTTACTCCTAATTAAATTAAAAAGTGAGCTCTACCGCTTTATTATTTTTCTGACTAAATTTCATTGATTAAATCACCAACTATACTTTACATTTTTGTAACATAACTCCTGCTTAGGTTATCTTCCAATGGGTGGACAGTATAAACGTAGGATGCAATAAATTTCTATATAACTCCTGCTTTGGTTATCTTCCAATGGGTAGACAGTATAAAAGTAGGATGCAATAAATTAATAGAAAGAGAGGAATTTATAAGAAATCAATGCATAGAATTAGAAATGATGCAGAAAGAGGGATGGAAGTAAAGGAATCCGGCAGCTCTGACGGAGTCTCTGTTACACTGCACGACGTGACAACAACACTAGAATCCAAAACAAGGCCCTCAAGCCCCGGATACGAGGACCGAGGTCCCAGTCCCAGTTTCACTTTCACTTTATTGCTTTTAACTTTTGAGTATTACATTTAGGTCCTTCATGTTTTATAGGTTTGTAAATAAAAACATAATTTATGCCTTTATATCATTTAAATCTCAATCTTCTATTTAAATAATCAAATTATTCTTGTAATATTGAATTTTGACTACCACAAGTCATGCCACAGTACAATTAATATAGAATGTAACTGTAATAAATGCACAAAAAGAAAGAATAAATAAATAAATAAATAAAATTCAAAGAATAAATAAATAAATAAAATTCAATTTCATAAAGTCGTTGATTTGCATAGATTATGATCCAACAATCTCCATGTAGTAGCTATAATGACCTATAGTCCTGTAAAGACATGTGAAAATTGTTTGTATTTTAAAAATGAATATATATAAAGTGTGAAGTATGTATCTATTTGATATAAATAAACATAGTACATTTTTATTTGTAGGAAAAGTAAAATATTAGGGATCTAAATGTTATTATCAAGTTTAACTTTCATGCTCTTATTTACTCCCTTATCTTCTGCACGCACGTCCATTTGCCCTTGTCCTCCATCAACTTTTTGAATTTTTATGAATACATTTTTTTTCTTACTTTATATTTTACATCATATTCATATTGCATGCAGTGAATTCATCGATATATTCATGGAACTACGTTGGTGAAAACTGAAAAGGTGAATTCATCGATATATTCATGGAACTACATTGGTGAAAACTAAAAAGTTACCTTATTTCAAATATAAGAAATTTAGAATTCAAAAGTTCAGCATTTAGACGAAATTGAGCCCTACGAGTGAGTTGATGAACATTATCTCTCGATGAAAATGAGTTGATGAACAATATTTTCGACAAATTTTGTCAAGAAAGATTATTGTAAAAATGGTCCCATCAATAAAAATGAGTTGATGAACAATACTTATCGAGAGAAAGACATATTTACATTAATCTTCTTCATGAAATTCATCGAAAAGTATTGTTCATCAATTTAATTATGATACTTTCGTTCAATTGTTAAAATTTTGATCTTAAATATAGTGAAATTTTAAGTCAGATTATAAATATAAATAAACTTAAAAACTTGGTCATTTTCATAAAAAACCCAAAATAATGTCAGTACTATACATTCACAGGTCTTGTTTTTTTCTTAAAATATATATAATATATATTTTTTATAATACAATTAATTATTTGAAACATAACAAAATTTAACAAAGAAAATACAATACTTTAAAAATGCTTAAAATTCTCTTATTATTTAGTAATATTATGTATATTTTATTATATTATATGTATAATATATGTTACAATCATAACATAAAACTTAAAATTTATTACACAAAAGTTAAAAATTTTGATACATAATTTAAAATGTCTTATACAAAACATATTATTTCAAATGTATATTAGTATGTTTCATATTTTATTTAATGTAATTAATTAATAATTAAAACTTAAGTAATTTTATTTAGTTGTTATATATCTATATATCATGTGGATCAATATAAGTAATTATGTGTGGGAGATTGATTTATATATTTGAATTCATTTTGCTCCCTATCTAATAGTTGACTTTTGTTATTAGGTAAGATATTAATCAATTGATTCTTATTGTGATCAAATCTTTGAATTTTGAGTAATTATTATGTTTTATTTTCAGTTACTAAAAACTTAACATAGATAAATGAGATGATAATTGATTAATTAACATAATTATCATTTATACAAAGATTGAGGAACTTAAGAGTTTATATGACATAAATATAATTTATACCTTCAAAATATATGATTTTAGGCTTTAGCCCATCAACTTTAAATCTATAGACTGGTTTTTAATTTTGGTATTTTTTTTACCTTTACTACTTTGACAATTTGTTCTTACATATTATTAATTATGATTTTCGTTATTATTTTAACATATTAACCTTTTAAAATTTTAATTATAACTTCGGCCTTAGAAGGACATTAATGAAAATGTTTTATAATAAACATATCGTTTTATTCTATAATTAATATTTATTAATTATTTACTCATTCATTTATATTTATTTAATAATAAAAAGTTTATTTCACAATAATTACAAATTAAATTTTATATTACATCAATTTGAAAGATACCCTTAATTTGTGATATGTCTATGCATCAATATGTTTACTAAGCAAAATCATAAAGTCTTGTGAACTTTTCATCCTTCAGCTTTCTAGGGCTTCCCATTTTTCACCAATGGTTGCAAGAATCAAGTCGCTATCATGTGATGATTTAGAGCTGCTTGGAAAACACAGATTGTTTATGAAATCTGATAAATCTCTTATTTGCCTCAGTTTGGGATCAGAGCTAAACAAAGTCAAAATTTAATTCAATCTTCAAAAGTGAACATGACCCAACACCAAACACATTCATTCTCTCTCTCCACACATTAACCACAAGAGAATCCAAAGTCATCTTCCACCATTAACTCTGTACATTAATTATTGATTTTCACTTAACCTTTTCCCACCTTTCTGATGCCGTATCTTTTTGTTTGCTAAATGTTATTAACCCCGTTTCTCTTAGCCTTTACTTTTCACTGTATACTTCACTAGTGGTGTAGTTAGAAACAACAGAGATTGTATAAAAGGAGATATTTGTTTGCTAAAATGCTAAGTGTGTCTCAAGTTTCAACCAAGAAATAAAGCAAAGGCCAAAGAGTAGTATTAATATGGAGGTAATTCGATCAAGAAGGGAAGGGAGCAGAGAAATCAGCAGCAGCAGTAGCCCAGACAGGGCCAGAATTTTCATGCAACCAAAGGTTAAACCCATCAGAAAAGTTCAAATTGTTTACTACCTCACCAGAAATGGCCATCTTGAACACCCACATTACATGGAAGTCACCCTATTGGCGAATCAACCTCTTCGTTTGAAAGGTAAAACACCAAAAACAAAAAACATTCTTATTTTTGCTACCAATTCTTTGTTGGTTTTTTTTGCTTTTCTCAACTGGGTTTGTTCTCTTTCTCTCCTTTGGGTAGATGCAATTGATAGACTGATTGTTCTAAGAGGCAAGGGTATGCCTTCACTATATTCTTGGTCTTGCAAAAGGTACCAAATTTTCATTTATTTTTTGGTTATTTTGCCATTTTTTCTTTAGGTCAAGAGATGTTTTATGTTTACTTTTTTTTTTTGTACATATAGGAGCTACAAAAATGGTTATGTGTGGAATGACTTAGCAGAAAATGATGTTATATATCAAGCAGATGGAGCTGAATTTGTACTCAAAGGTTCTGAATTGGTTGAAAATTGCTCTGGTAATTAATTAATTATCCCAAGATAATATTGGCAGTATTTGCACCTTTTCTTCTTGTCTTTGTATCAATATGGTTAATATTTTACATTCACCCTGCATTTTCTTGCCAGAAAAGTTTCAACAGCTCAACGTAAGCAGCGGTTATAAGCTATCTTCAAAACGCAAACCAGTGACTCCAAATCATCACAAAGAACCAGAAGAATCAGACAAAATGACATACGATCAAGAGTATGATCAAGAGGAAGAAGAAGAAGATTGCGGCGAAGAAGAGAAAACAAGCTACACAAGCGCAACAACTCCACATTCTCGTTGCTCAAGAGGAGTTTCGACGGACGAATTGGAAGAACAAGAACCTAAAAACAAAAACCAAACTGATCAGACAACTTCTTCACTTCTCTATCGTGAAAAACCAAAGCAAACCAGCAACAATAAGTACAAATCCAAAAAATTCGAAGATGATGACGTCCCAGTTGCCGCAGACTCGGGGCCAAGTCATAATTCTGTTCTTCTGCAACTCATTTCGTGCGGCAACCTAGCTGTTGCCAAAGCAAAAAACGTGTCCAGTTTGAAGCTACCAGCTGGGAAGAAGAGCAGCGGTAATGGCGGGTTGCACAGAGGGGTTCTGTGTAAAAGTGCAGTGAAGGTTGCAGAAGAAGAAGACATGATTACTTTCATGTCTGAAAATCC
>JAXCLQ010000014.1:4109757-4141903 GCA_035584115.1 Cedrela odorata
TCGATCGGAGTCCGTTTGGGCCTTGAACCGGGCTTGTGAAATTCGGCCGGTTCAACCGAACCGGAAATGGATCAAGCTGACCGGTTTGGTTGGACCGGGTTTCTGATAGACCGGGTTCTGTATGAACCGAGCTGTCTGGTCTAACCGAACCGAGTCTGTATTGAACCGAACCGATTCTGGGTTGGCCCGAACTGGGTCTGGGATGAACCGAACCGGGTCTGGGCTGAACCGGGTCGGGTCTGGGCTGGACCGGGTCGGATCTGGGCTGGACCGGGTCGGGTTGGGTTCGGGTCGGGTCCGGCACGTGTGCTGCACGCTCCGTGCGCGTGGCCTCCACTCGCCTTCAACCTTCGGGCGCGTGTACTGCACGCTCCGTTGGGTCTTCTGAATTTTGCAGATTCCGGCCGTTTTTGACGTTGGATTTCGGCGATTCCGGCTTCTTTGGACTCCTCTTGACGAGTAGAACACGTTTGAATCAAGAAATCTTCAAAAACAACAACCAAATTGATCGAAAAATGGTGATAAAAATTCGGCCAATTTTTTGGCAATTCCGGCGAAACCAAGCTCTGATACTACTGTTGGATCTTGTAAACACCGTCGTGAGACTGGTGGGTACATGCAGAGACACCCAAGCCTAGAAATCAGAACTTGTTTTAAGCACTTGACCACAAATTACTTTCTTTCTCTCTCTAGAAAGTACAAGCATATAACATTTGTTTTTTGAATGATTTCTATACTGCCACTACTCATCTATTTATAGACTTCATGGTGGCTATTCATGGGCAGACACATAGCTTCGTTTTGGACACAATTGTTCATGGAACAATTGTGTCTACTCCATGAACAATTACTTCCCTTTGGAAGCATTGTTACTCTTGGATGGAACAATATATCCCTTTGCATGTCACCTTATCACATTGATCATATATATACAACATGAAATACTCCCACGATGAAGACACAGATTCGACAGGAACATATAACATCTTGGTTGAATACGACCACCAGGATCAAATCTGCCAAGCCAAGCTAATCAGCAGCCAGCTGCCGGACTGCAAAACCGCCGATCCCGGCCGCAAACGTTCTCAGGTCATCCTCACACATTCCAACGGCGCCATTTCCAATCTTCACTACCCCAACGCGTTGAGATTTCTGAAGGATCAGCCGCTGGCTCTTTGCACTCAGTTGCTCAAGCAGTATTTGCCGCAGCCGTGTTTAATTATACGTGATTTGGTTATGTTGCTTAATTGTGGATTAATATAAAGTTTAATTCATTTAAGTGGTTAATTAATTGAGGTTCTATTTGTAATTTAGAGAAAGAAAAAGAAATAATCTAGCGAAAAATAGTAAGATAAATGTTAAAATTAAAATAATTACAAACTCAAAACGACGTCGTGCTTTTCTATGACGTAAGTCACTTTGCCTTGGCGAAATACACTCCGCCACCACCACCTCCGTCTTTCACCGCTAAATTTGCTACTAAAATCCGCAGCCATCTTTACTTGTTAAACCTTCTTATTTCTTTCCCCAATAAAATAACAAGAAAAACAATAATTTGACCTCTGATATACGTATTTTCTTAAAAATCCGTCCTTTTTAATCCACCCACTTAAGTTTATTTTGGGGGGAAAAAAGCACTTTTGACCGCCTACTTCTTTCTCAAAGTTCCGCGTAACAATTCTCATCAGCTTTCGCTTCTTTGCCTCGTTTCCGCCAGACCCTTTTGACATCACTGTGAGTTTCACCTGCTCTTGTTAGAAGTTTTTATTTTTATTTTTTCATTTTCTTGTATGTTTGATTATATTATGTTACGTTTGCTTGATCAAGTTTGTGTTTTTGCAAACTAGGTGCATGTTTTTTTTTAAGCTGATTTACTTCGTGGGATTTTTTTAGTTTGATTATGGGTTTTGTCTTTTAGTGAAGAAACAAAAATTATGTATTTATATTAATGAACTCTTTATTATTATGCTTATAATTTGAAGAATTAATTTTGATTGATGTGAAATTGGTTTTTAGTTATAAGCTCTGATTATATGTTTATTGAAGATTAGAGTTTTAAATTATGTTTATGGAAGATTAGAGTTCTAAATTATGTTTATGGAAGATTAGAGTTCTAAATTATGTTTCTGGAAGGTTAGAGTTTTAAATTGTGTTAATGGAAGATTAGAGTTTTAAATTGTGTTAATGGAAGATTAGAGTCTTAAATTGTGTTAATGGAAGATTAGAGTTTTAGATTTAAGCACTAGTAATCTATAAATGGTTTTTTGAAGAAAAAATTAATACTTTTGACAAATGAAATATGATTACTTAGTTATGTACTTTTGAGTTTTCAGTTTCTGCCTTTTTTTTTTTTTTTTTTTTTAAGGAGATGAGGTTATATTAAGCTATTATATTCTTTGATTTGTTGTGAAGTTTGGAATAATCTGATTCTTTTTTCTTAATATTTATCTGCATTAAGTTAACTGTGGTAATTTATGTATTTATTGAATTGGCAGAATGGCTGCTGCTGTTTTCAGCAAATCCATTGTGACCATTAATCTCTGTGGCCATGATAACACTTCTGCTTCTTGTATTTGGAAATCCTCATCAAGGTCCATCTCAAATGGTTTTGCTACTAATGTTAAATTCTCACGAAAAGGAATTTTTAGTGCTGGCCAGTGTAATTTGTGTGTAGTTCATGCATCAACTTCTCATGCTCTAGTGATGGATCAGATTTCATGTAGCTCAGATGGCAATAAAGATAAGCCATCAAGTGAGTATGATTAATTCTAAGCCATGTTTCTTTGTTTTGACCTGATCTTATTGTCTTGAGCTTTAAACTTTTAATTTTGGGAAATTACTTTGGCCTAGAGTATTCCCAAGTTCAGACACAGTTTCCAAATTTTTCTGCTCTTGTTGCTACTTATTGTTAGTTCCCTGATTTGTTTCAGTTGAATCTGCTTTAATATTGATTCGACATGGCGAGTCTTTGTGGAATGAGAAGAATTTGTTCACAGGTTGCGTTGACGTTCCTTTAACCAAGAAAGGCATAGATGAAGCAATCGAAGCTGGTATGAGAATTCGTAACATACCTATAGATGTGATTTATACGTCCACTTTGATTCGTGCACAGATGACAGTTATGCTTGCCATGACTCAACACCGCAACAAAAAGGTACCGCAGATCATTTTCAAAATATGCATTTAGATGCTCTGCACTTGTTGATTTTGAAAAACCAGAGACAATTTGTTGTTTAGATATTGTTGACTCGCTCTCTTACTGCAATTCCAACTCTTGCAACATTTCGCAGAATTAATAATCTTGTCTAGCACTGATGAACGGGTTTCAGATTTGATTTTTCTTTTTTAACTTCAATGGAATGTCTGTTTATGGAATGAGAAGAATTGTTATTCATGTAGAGTTAAGATTTATTTCTTTGTTATATTCTTTTGTATTAACTACCAATCACAAGCTTGAATTTTCCAAGTTAAAAGCTTGGATCAAAAGAGAATCCTAGATATATTTGTTTAAATTATTTACTTTACAAGAAAGATAAGTTTTGTATGTTTATCTGTGTATGTTTTTCAGGTGCCTATCATTAAGCATAGTGAGAGCGAACAAGCAAAAACATGGAGTCAAATCTATAGTGAAGAAACCAAGAAGCAATCTATTCCAGTTACACCAGCTTGGCAATTGAATGAAAGAATGTACATATATTTCTTATGTTTGCTCTATACTTTGGCCTATGTATAGCCTTGCTTCAAAAGTTTGAGCAGGATGGACATATAAACAGTTTTCCCATACAGGTACGGGGAGTTGCAGGGTCTTAATAAACAGGAAACAGCTGAAAGATACGGAAAGGAGCTTGTGCATGAATGGCGGCGAAGTTTTGATATTCCTCCCCCCAATGGCGAGAGCTTGGAAATGTGTTCTAAACGAGCTGTTGCCTATTTTAGAGAACACGTAAGCATATCCGATACGGATATTATGAATGGCTGAAAATATATTAAGTTATCTAAAGTGAGAGCAAATATATTGCAGATCGAACCCCAGCTTCAATCCGGAAAGCACGTAATGGTTGCTGCCCACGGGAATTCACTAAGGTCTATAATCATGTACCTTGACCAATTAACTTCTCAGGAGGTAGCGACTATTACCCTTGCGAACTGTCTATACTCTGCGTTATCTTCTTTCCAATGGATAAAATTTGCATCTATGTTGCGAACAGGTTATTAACTTGGAATTATCAACTGGGATTCCGTTGCTGTACATATATAAAGATGGGAATTTTATGAAGAGGGGAAGTCCTGTAGGACCTACAGAAGCTACTGTTTATGCTTATACTGCAGTATGAACTCTGACTTTCATCCTGTCTCGTTTTCTGGGTTGTGTCACATATCTCCAATTAGCATTTGAGTGCTTGGAAACTTTTGTTTACAATATTATTAAATTTTCTTCGGTTCAATTGCTAGCACAAAGTACTATTTCATTATCAATGTTACACTGTATACTAACTTCATTAAATAGTGTGGTTTCTTTTCTCTTAATGGTAATATAACCACAATTTTATTTCACATGATTGTTACGCGGTGGTCGGTAATAAAGTACATCTCCCACAGGAATTGATGATATTTTACTGCTGTAATTGTTAATGCTATTCCCACCCTGCAAAAATGAATTGATGATGATTTACTGCTCTAAATTTTAGTCATCGATATGTTATTAATTATATGATGCAAGTTAATCAGAAACAAATTTAAAGCTTGTATTATTTTCTTCTAGGCTCATCTTTCTCCTTTTTCATTCTTCCATTGCAGAACTTTAAATAACATTTTCACATTCTGCTTTATTTTCTATATATGCAGAGTCTAGCTTGTTACAGGCAAAAATTGGACGAAATGTTGCAGTGAATGTCTTGAAAACAGGTAAGCTCCGTTCTTACTCACACAAATGATTGGATATTAATGAACTCAAAGCAATTAGCTCACGAATGTCATCATACTTTGCAGGCGACAACATATTTTCTCTCTCATTCTTCTTGTCGGATTTCACTGGTTATTAGGCAGCTGAAGAAAGCCCTTCGGCGGAAAGCAGGTTCTTTTTCCATATTTTTGTTCGGCTCTTGACTTGTATAAAAAATGATCAAGAAGTTGCGTCAGGTATACATCTGCAGTATCTAATTTTTGGTAGGTCTGCAGTGCGGCAAATTAGAGAAGTTTTTGTATGGTAAAAAAACATATAGAAACTGGAATAGTTCAAAGAGAGACACAAAAACATGTTGTGCTGTGGTAAGTTTGCAAATTTTGTGGTAATTTCAGATGATTTTTGAAGCAATATGGGAAAGTTTTGTGGTTGATATTACAATTGTTATTGCCCATTTCTGTGTAAGTTGCCTCTGAAATTACTATGTTTTGTGCATTTGTAAGTGCTCTTGTCCAAAGTGCTTTTGAGTAGAATTGTTTTCTTTCAGAAGTACTTAACAATGGTTTCATGAAAAACGCTTTTCAAGTACTACTTTCAAAGGCAAATCAGATGTGTTTTTGGTTTCAGAAAACATTTTCACCTCTTTTAGTCAAACTCTACCTAAACAATTACTTGCTGCCTCTGTCCCATTATACTTCTAATCATTTTATTTGATTTTTTTTCTTAGGTTTTTATATAGCTATTTCTAAATATTGCATCATTAATGAGTTTAGCATAAGAAAATTCATAAAATCATGTTAAATGACAATATATAATTTAATTTATTGTACTTCAATTTAATTTTAAAAATTCATAAATTTTTATTTAAAAATTAATATTATCAACAAAAGATCAATACTTCAAAGGGTTCCTCTACCGACTAAATTACGAATAATTATAAATTAAAAACTAATAATTTTTGTCAGAATATAATAAAATTTGTTAATTAACCAAATAAATTTAATTAGTTCAATGTATACATTCATCTTAAAACTTGCAAATTTTCGCCTAAGATCACTTTATTTTTATATTCATTATTACTAAGTTTACAAAATTTTTCTTCCAACTAATATAACACTTAATGCGTTACTTATTAATTAATAATTAATGCGGTGTAAATATCATATTAATAATTATATAAAATATACTTAATTACTTAACATATAACAATTATTAAATTTTGTAAACTTATAAAATTTTAAATTGAATATTAAAAAATTAATAATTACTTAATATGTGATAATTATTAATTAGTGTGTGTGATATCAACTAAGTTTTAGGATTTATATGATCAAATAGTTTTGTAAAGTAATTAATAAATTAGTCGTTTGAGCAGCAAATCATGAACTATGACTTGACGGTTTTTTCTCTTACCATCTTAATTTCTCCGAAAATATTGGCGCCAAAATCGATCCTTCAAAACAGAAGAAGAATTAACCTAAACAAAAAACAAAAAAAATTTACAAATTCATTCCCACAACAAACCCACAAATTTTTTTTTTCTCTCTGGATTTTTTATTTTGGTTGAATGATAATGGAATGAGTCCAAAATCTAATGCCAATCAAGAAATGAGCAGCCCTACTTCACCTGAAGAAAACTCTGGCAAAAATGATAAGAAGAAGAAGGTATTTTATTATTATTACAATTTCTTGATCTTATTATATGTAATAAAATTACTACTAATGATTTATATATTTTTTTTATTTGGGAAAATTAAAAATAAAGTCAATTATTCCAAAGATTTTTGGTTCAAAGAGAAGTGGGAGAGGCTCAGATGATGATATGTTCAAAACAGATGGCGATGGGAATTCTTCTGGTATATTTCTTAATTTTTCTTCTGATTTATTTATTTATTTATTTATTTTTTGGATTTGGTTTGGTAGATGTCGAGATAAAGTTGGCAACAAGAAGAAAAGCATTCATTGAGGCAGCTCCAATTATGAGAAAAAGTTTTTCAGGTACATGTATTAGGTGAAATCACCCTTTTTTTTCTTCTTCATGCCTTGCAATCTGTGCAATTTCATATTGTAACACATAATTCTCTAACTTTTCGTTATAATTTATGCGGTATTTAAAAAAATTAAGAATTATACATACATTGAAATCTTGTCGTATGATTGTAATGAGAAAAAAGTGTCTCATGTTCATGTATTAGGTGAAATCAGACCAGTTTTTGGTTGAAATTTCTAAATCTTTTGTCATACATTTTAAGATTTTTGTTTCGTTTTTTAACTTGTGTGTTGAGAATTGTACAAAAAAACAATGGTAATGCAGCAATACTTGTTAATTTATAATATTTGGTGGGTCACTATTGATTGATTTGAATTTGCGTGTTAAGCATACAAGCCACGTAATTCATCAAGAATTGTTTACAATTTTGGTAGATTACCTAATTTTGATTACCACCAAGATATTTATAATCGAAGAGGAAGAAAAATACGACGGAGTGGTGATAAAATCCTGCCAATACTTTGAAAAAAATGTTAAGCCTAGACTTGTCCACAACTTGGAAAAATGATGCTAAATTTCTTATCTACTACTCTCAGAAAGACAGACTAGTCCGGCGATTGAAGGCCTTAACTTGTCGAATTTCGACAGGTTGATGGCGCCGGGGACGGAAATTCATGAATTGAGGTAAGTATTTCTTATTAAGATCTACCTATTTATTTGCTGAATTGATGAAAATTGTTGGTATTCTTGGTCAGGCTACCTGCTCATGTTATATATCTTACAATAGGGATGTCATGGTTGGGCTTGTAGGATTTTTGTAGCAACATGGAATGTTGGAGGGAAGACTCCTAGCAATACCCTTAACCTTGAAGATTTCTTGCAGGTTGAGGGCTGTGCTGACATTTATGTTTGTGGGTATGATTCGAAACTCGCACTGTCATAATATGGTTGTTATTACTAACTAATGGCTATATTGGCACCAACATTATGCACCAAAGTAATAACATCCTGATCTTTGAAAGTTTTTATATTTTTACAAACAAAGAAATTATTTATGTATTTGTAATAAATAAATCCTTAATTTTTTATGAAAATTGACTAAATATTCTTTAATATTAACTTACATACTTTACTATTGTGGTGATCAAAATTAATGTTAGGAAGGTAATTACAATTGGGGACCTATTTGATATAGAATGCATAATTATGTTCTTATTTAAAAAATTAGGAAAAACAATTAGCGACCATATATTATTATCCCATTATACAAAAATTAAATGTGGTTTTGGAAGCAAAGATAACAGTTTTCTGCGTCGTAATGTTGTCATTTCTCTTTTTTCAGGTTTCAGGAAATTGTTCCGCTAAGTGCTGGAAATGTTCTAGTGATTGAAGACAATGAACCAGCAGTAAAATGGCTAGCCCTAATAAACCAAGCACTAAACAGACCAACAAATGATTCCATGTACTCTTCTTCAGACTCAATTCCTGCAACAAAAACACAGACCAACAGTAACAACAACAACAACACAAAGGAAGCAAAATCTTCTAGCAGCCTCAACTTTTTCCAGAAGCCATCTCTGAAAGTTCTGAGCAGAAATTTAAGGGCAGACAACACTCTTCTCAAGGCCTGCAACTGCACTCTTGAATCCCCTGGCCGCGAGCGGCGGAGGATCAGAAAAATTAGTGATCGGACAAGTAAACTGTCAGACTGCAGCCGTGAATCTCTTAAAGCGAAGAGAAATAGCAGTACTATTGAGGAATTATTTCCCATTGCTGATATTCCTGCATCTTCTTGTTCACCTGGACAGATGAGTTATAGGCTCATAGCAAGCAAGCAAATGGTTGGGATTTTTCTCTCGATTTGGGCTAGAAACGATTTGGTGCCACACATTGGTCATCTCAGATTGTCTTCTGTTGGAAGAGGAATAATGAATTGTTTAGGCAACAAGGTAAGCTAAGTTTTAAATTTTTTTGGATACGAATGTCTACATTTTATCAAAATCCGACCGGCAATTTTCTGCACAGAGAGTTCTTAAAAGACAAAAAATTATGCAATTTTCGGCACGAAGAGTTAAACATTTGTCTTTTAATAATTCTGTGTAGAGATATGTTGGTTTGAATTTTAACAATATATGAGTGTCGATAAGAGAGTTACTACAAGACAAAAAATTATTAATTCTAATGCGTTAACTATGCATTCCATCGTAAAGAGAGTTGAACATTTATGATTTAGTAATTCTCTATATAAAAAGGAGTTGGTTCAAAGTTTTAACAAAATATGAATATTCGTAAAAGAGAAGGACTAACAAACTCGTTATTGTTATACCATTCTGAACGCATTTTGAATTCTGATTCATACATAGGATGAAATTTGTACAATGCAGGGTTGCACATCAATAAGCTTGTCAGTGTACAACACAAGCTTTTGCTTCGTATGCAGTCACTTGGCTTCTGGCGAGAAAGAGGGCGATGAGCTCAAGAGAAATTCTGATGTATCCGAAATCCTGAAGAGCACACAATTTCCCAAAATTTGTAAAGGTCCAAATCCTCGAGCCCCAGAAAGAATAATTGCTCACGAGTACGTATGTGTTCAAAAAAAATATCACTGCTACTACCACTCACACTAATTTATCTTCCATTTTAGTACCCGTTTGGCATAGATTTTACACTGGTAGAGCTTTTATAAGATTTTTTTTTGGCTTGCTTATGGTTTTGTTTGTATATATATATGTGAATATGCAGCCGAGTGATTTGGCTAGGAGATTTAAATTATAGGGTTGCTTTGAGCTATGAGGAAGCAAGAGTTCTTCTGGAAGACAATGATTGGAACGCCCTGCTTGAAAAAGATCAGGTTTGCTGTTAATAAATTAAACCCTTTGTCGTTTGGAAAATCTTGTTTGTTCATGAAATATTAAAAAAAAAATTATGTTATTTCAAGATTTGTCTTTACTATTAATTCAAAATTTTAAAGTTGGTTTTCAATTGTCAACATTTGTCAAGAATTGGAAGCATCTACTAAACTTTGTAAGTACTAAAATCCGAGTTCTTCTCTCCAGTAAATGTCCGTTCATACCAGAGTTGCAGAAAGTAAAAAAGTTGCTCAAGTTCTTGCAGAGAAAAATGCATGATTAATGTATTGAAGTTGATGATTTTTATATTTTAACAGTATTATTTACAAAGAATTATTGATCAAAATTTTAGCAAAATACAAAGTTTCACACTTGAAAATCTTCAACTATAGATCACATGTCATATTTGATGTAGCATATTAAAGAATTGCAAGAAAATCTCTAGTATATTTTTTTCTGCAATTCTTACATTTGGGTGACTGGTTTTAACCTATTGAATACAGTTGAACATGGAGAGGGAAGCAGGAAGAACATTTAGTGGATTCAACGAGGGAAGAATTTTCTTCGCTCCCACCTACAAATACTCCCATAACTCAGACTGTTATGCCGGCGAAACTGTCAAATCCAAGAAGAAACGACGAACCCCAGCATGGTACATGTTTGTATTTTTATTTTAAATTTGAATCTTTTTATTCATAATATCTGAATATAAACGACTGAAAATTATTTCTAGTGTTCGGTATTAATAATTATGAGTTTGAATTTCAGGTGTGATCGAATATTATGGCGAGGAAACGGCATTGAGCAACTGTCGTATATTCGCGGGGAGTCGAGATTTTCCGACCACAGGCCAGTTTGTGCGGTGTTTTCAGTGGAGGTGGAGAGGGACCTGAGGAGCAATGCCTACAACAGGTTGAGAAAAGGCTTCTCTTGTGCAAATCCAAGACTGGAATTTGAAGACTGCATAGCTCAAAGGCATAGCTTCTACGAGTACTAATTATTGAAAAAATTAAATTAAAATCTAATTAAAGACAAGAATTGTAAATAGACTTGAGGTTGAGGATCAATCTCTCTACCCATTTTATTACACGATCACATAGAAATTTTTATTAACCCATTGTATTAATATCTATCCTTCAACGTAGTAAGTGATCTCAAATACATATGGGTAGGAAAAGTTAAAACATGCACTAAGCACTATATATCGTCCAATTACCATGCATTGGGAAAGTCTTTGCCAATGCATCAGAGTCCGCACCCTCAGCTGCATCAGTCTTATCGGTTGAAATTTGATTACACCGTTGAGACCGACGAGTATACACAAAGATGCTAAAAAATAAAAAACAGAGTGTATTTTTAAAAAATTGAATAATAAATGTTTAATTTTTCTCTCTAAAAAAAACTAAACTTCACAAGCTTTTTTTATACTTTCTTCAAAGAACTAAAATTCACTAGCTTTTTTTATACTTTCTTCACTCAAAATGGCATGTGAAACTTAGATCTTCTTAAAAAGAGGAACTAAGTATTTATTATTCATTTCTTTAAGAACATATTCTACTTTTGATTTTTGGGCCATCTTTACCTGTAGTCACCAGTCACATAATGGTATAATTAAGTTTCAACATTATCGTTGTTGACGCTTTCGCCCGGCCGATAAGCACAGTGAGATTCATGGTCACTCCTTGAATTCTTGTCCACAAATCCTAACCCTAATTCACTCTGCGGACATCTCGCATTCAGGCAAGCATACAGAGTATCCTCTATTACTTCTCGCTCGAATAAACACTTTCTTTTCTCTCCTCTGTCTGATTTGTAGCCGCTAAAAGGCTCGTAAACGTTCTCGTCTGCTCTAATAGGCACGTAAACATTCTTGTCTTGACTGCTAATCGGTATTTCTTTCTCTCTCTCGTCATCTTTCGATGACATTTTCAAACACATCTTAGTCAATTCCATAACTGTTTCTTCTCGATTCACCACTTCAGTCCAAGTATAAGTCTCTTTCGCCGACATCTTGTGCTGCAAACACTTGGACTGTCTGACCAATCTCCTCATGCGATTCAAATCCGGCGACATGTGTTTGATATCAGCCACTAAAACGCTCACCTTCCAAGCTTTTTTAAGATCATGCGGCTTCCTGTACGGCGGAGGACCATGTTCTTGCGAAACTCCTTGCTCGCCCCACCAAGTTTCTTTCCCTGTCGGCCACCACGGCAGAGCTAAGCCTCTCTCCAATGGAAACTTCCGTTGTAGCGGAGTACAGTGCTGCATAAGTGCAGAAAGAAGTGATCCCAAAGTATTATCTTGCAAATTGTAAAGAAGATACATCAGTGAATTCGGATAAAAGTCAGCTCCAGCTTCTTCCAAAAGTGGTGCCGTGAATTCAGCAACCGCAAGCTGAGCATGCTGATCAAACTGAACAGATTCTTTCCACCATTTGAGTAAGCTATCAGACGATCCCGTCACAGGTTTTCCCCTCTCCGGAACAATCCCGTAAACAAACCCTTGAGCGTTGCAAACTTCCATGATCTTGACCATATATTTAAGGATTGAATCATGAGCTCGAGACATCTTTTTGCGGCGAGATGCTTCCTGTCTTGCCGTTGATGATTCAGCTTCGTCGTCGTTGTCACTTCGCTTGTTTTTGAGCTTTTCCATTCGCTTTCGATCTCTCCACATACGTTTCTTGAGATCTTCATAGCTGATTTCATCTCTTTCATCTTCTCCTTCTATTTCTTTCTGTTCCTCCCCACCAGGGTTCAGAGGATCAATCTTTCCCTAAAATTTGACCATTTTTTTTCACAACTTCAAACTCCAAACTTGTATCTTTATCAACAATTTTTTTCTGATCTATGACAAAATATAGGGTATTCCAGATGAATGTTTGTATATTGGAGAATAATGGCGGTGGGAAAATTTTGTGAATGCTTGAAGACAAAAAAAATACATTCACGATGTGAAGCTGGTGATGAGATTGA
Source organism: Cedrela odorata (assembly GCA_035584115.1). Taxonomy (NCBI): domain Eukaryota; kingdom Viridiplantae; phylum Streptophyta; class Magnoliopsida; order Sapindales; family Meliaceae; genus Cedrela; species Cedrela odorata. Next base: position 4,122,475 of record JAXCLQ010000014.1, read on the forward strand.
AAGGGTGAGGTTTCATTTTGTGGGGATGGAAACTAGAGGAATTTGAGGTATTATTTGCGTATTGAAGTTGATGAAATCTGCATGTCATGGCCACGAGGCAGGCTGCTAACACAATTCCTATTGCATGCATGGGAGACGCAACTAAATACTCTTGTTTGCATGCACGCAATATTTAAGATAGGATCACGATACACTCAGTTGTCTTATACAACTCTTCAATTTTTTCCATAATCTATGGTAAAAACAAATCTCTTAACCTTACGTCGAGTGCCCGCTTCTCCGAATTCATCAATATGTAATCGATTAAGCATCAAATTTGAGACAAATTTAATTCATCTTCACCGGTGCTATAAATATTTCATGACGATAGAAGAGTGATGACATAAACAACATAAGTAATAAAGATTGAGGATATACAATATCCATTATTATTTTCCACATGAAACCCAAAATTGCGGATAGAGGTTTCCTTCGTACAATCAATAAGCTAAGAAACCCATGTGCATATATTGATTGTAATTTTGTTTATATGTGACTATAATCTTTTATTGACATAATTTTTTTTAGTAAAATTTAAATTTATGATGGATGATTATTAGATAAAAACATGCATTAAGATAAAAAATAAAAATAAAAATGACATGAAAACGGACAAAAGATCAATGGCCAAGATTACGCGAAAAAAGAAAGAAAATTTTAATTTTTTTAAAATATTATTTATCTTTTCTTATAATATTATTAAGTATTTATAAAAATTAATTATGTTTTCTATTTAAAGAATTGCAAAACTATTTTTGTTCACTATAATACTTTCCTTGTTTGCATGTACACAATTGAATGTTGATCTCATTTAAGACTCGTATCAAATTTGATAAAATTTTTAAATTTTTTTTAATAATAACAATATGCTACAAAATGTCGAGCTAGCTTGATTTATTTTCATTACATTTTCAAGAAAATGTAAGTAATCCAACTAGTTATTTAAAGTTAAATTGAACGTGCATGTAAAAAAAAATTACAAGGTAAGTGTATGAATGATGTGATACACTCGTTTAGTGATGGAGCCACAAATTTAGTTTAGGTAGCAAGTTCAAAACACTTAAGAAACTACATATATTTTGCGGCATATGTTTCTGTCTTAACAATTTTTTTTTTAATAGGAATGTCTTGTTTTCTACATAAGGTTAATTACTTTAAAATTTTCTTCTATGATTTTGTTTGAATTCTTTTTATAAATTTTTAAAGAACAATCAATTTTTTTTTTATAATGTAATATGTAAAAACTATATATGCATGATTTACCTTTCATATACTATTTTACATCTATATATTTTTTTAAAACACACTAACAAAATAAAAAAAATGTATAAGCATAATTTATTTTACATATCAAATTGCATATAAAAGCTACATTTATACTATTTTTTAAAGTATACAATCAAAATCAAAACTATCTTTATATATTTTTACATGACAAATTACAGTGGTGACAATAAATTGTAGTTCTTTTAAAAAATGAATCAAGAAAGAAAGGAGTGTTTGAGTTTTAGAAAGAGTTGGATTTTAGAGTTCGATGTTTAGAAAGAGTTAATGAAGGAGAAAAAAAATTAAATGAGAAAGATAACTTAAAGTATAGAAAGTTGGGTTTTAATAAAGGAACTTAAATTAAAATAATAAATTATTTAAATTTATTCTAGATTTTTTTAAAATTTTACAAGGATATTTTGAAATTAACCATATTAAAATAAAAAAAATTTAAATGTTAGAAGGGAATAGTTCTATCGGTGCACTCGTTCCATTTAAGACTTCATCCATACTAAGTTTGACAATATTTCAATTCAACTACTAAACTTTAAGTTAGTTTAATTTATTTTGAACTATATTTTCAAGAAGAATAATAATACATGTCTCAAATATTATTAAATGTTAATATGCTAAAAAAAAATTTGAACATTAATAATAATCTTGTTTGTAATCGGTGATCAAAATTGTTTATCAATCTTTGGTAATAAACACATGACATAATATTTTTAAAAAATAAAAGAGGTTTTTTTTAATTCTATAATAAAGAAGAAATTATTTTCAACTATCTCAATTGTTCAACCCTCTTGATGAATGCACAAAATAATTATGAAAGTCATTAAGATAATGGTCTATTGTGAATTTGAACTATGACAAGCATTAGAAATTAATTTCTCTATTTGACCACACAATTCATGGTCAAGGAGCCCAATCTAAAAAGCACAAAAACAAATAAAATGTTTATGAATTGTAAAAGGAAGAAAACAATTATATAAAGGGTTAGAAACAAAAGTAAAAGAAAAATCAAAAGTTTGGTTCTCGAAGTAATTATAGAATTATTTTAGCCTTGGTTTTTGTTTATTAGTGTACTTCTTTTTCCTTTTTCTTTTTAACCTTTTGGCAGAAGATGCAGGAGGCACAGCAGCAAACCCATGAAACATCTACACTCGTGGTGTTTAAGGTCTTGTTTCAATATGCTTGAAATCATTGTCATGTTGGGGCAATTCAGAGAAGACAGTAGAAGCTAAGGTAAGAAACGCATACTGTCAAGCACTTGTGGTGTTTAAGAATTTAGCTAGTTAGGCTTCCATAGCTACTTATCCCATGTCATACCAAAGTAAAAGCACTTCCTAAAAAGTCATAAGCTAAAATTGTAGTCTATAAAGTTTACTGTGGAGAATAATAAAGGGCTTAGCTGAGCTGGGATAATTAATAGATACATGAAATTTACAGTCACAAGCCACGCATTAAACTTCTGCTTATGCTTATGCAATGCTTAGCTTTACTTTATCAATTTACCATGTGAAAAGCATTCTCTACCGTCCAATTCCGTATTGAAAAAAAAAAAATCAGTGGTTAACATGTGAACTTCTTTGTTAATACTTTAAACTACATGGACATATTTGATAATTACCCTGTCTGCTATAATAAAAAATAATTAAAACCGCTAAACTACAATATAAATGATAATTAAAAAAGAATCACAATATCTGCTAACAAAGATTCTGTCCCCATTAATATTTAAAAACATTATTAATTAATTATAATAAATTAAACTATAATTTTGTTGAATATTCATAGTGGATTTATGTTGAACTGCAAAATGAGGCAAAAGTGTACCCATAAATTTCCCTGATAATAAAAAGGTATTACATAATTTATTTAGACTGTCATAAAATACAATAACATGTAATAATATTTAAATTTCTTCTGAATGGATTATACTTCACAGAATTTTTTTCCTTTCATTTTTAGTTCAATGAACAGAAAGAAAGATGACTGAGGAGAAAGCACAAATGACATACGCTAACACAAAGAACGAGGCATTTCCTTCTCTCTGCATCAATCTGTCACAGACAGATTCGTTTCTCTTTTTCTCTCTCTACATTTCTTTTCCATCTTTTTCTCACCATTTTCTCTCTTCTCTTTCTCGCTCTCCATATCTGCAAAATCTTCATTTCATTCCTCCCAAGTTGTCGCCTGTGATACTTTTTCAGATTCTACATTCATTTCTTCTGATTTCTATTCGTTTTTAGACTGCCAATAATGGCTTCAAATTTACCAACAAATCGAAACTTAGCTAATTTTCCTTTCTTTGTTGATTGGTCATTTTCCCTCGTTTGAAAACTACTAGACTTTGCGTTTAGTCCTCTGTTTTCTTGCTCTGTGCAGTGTGTATTTGCGGATTCTGCCGTGCAAACAATGAAAGAAAGCAGCACGATTCTGTCTTAACTGCGATAACTAAGCTTTCTGCAAATGGGTTTCATGTTTCGTGTAGAATTTATTGCTCATCTGTGGCTTGAACAAGTTGGCTTCTTTTTTCCTCTGTTTTGAACTTTCTGTGAAAAAAAAATATGAACATGGGTTTATCAACTTCCAAAACTGATAAAAATGAAGCTTTGCGTTTATGCAAACAAAGGAGAAGATTTATCTATCAAGCAATGGATTCAAGGTTTTCTCTTGCAGCCTCTCATGTTTCTTATATTCAATCTCTTAAAAACGTTGGCATTGCTTTAAGGAGATTTGCTGAAGCTGAAGTTTTGATAGAATCTTCGTTATCAACAACTTCAGTAGCTACTGAGCTTGAAAAAACTCCTTCACATTCATCGTTTCCATCCCCATCTCCTTCGCATTTGAATGAAGTTTCTGATTCTCCCCTGCATAATGAAGAAATTCCTAGCCCTAACCACAATCAAAATTCTCAGCCTGAAGCTAGTTTCAGTTACATGAGAACTGGGAAACGTCCTGCTGTAACTGTTAGGGTGAATGCAAGTAATGGGGTCAGTGGTTTTGTGGAGGAAGAGTTATTTCCGCCGCCTCCACCTCCTCCACATACTTTCGAGTCAGGGTCTTGGGATTATTTTGATCCTAGTGATCATTGTGAGAGCTTTAGGTTTGTGGGGTTGGATTTGAGTTCTGGAGGGGTTGGTGACAATGTGGTAATGGGAACTTGTACTAGTGAATTGGGGCGAAAAGATTTCGAAATGATTGATAATTATGTAGCTGGAAATACTGGTTGTGGTGGCATCGTGGCTAATGGAAATCGAGTTATGTCGGGAGAAGTCGAAGTGAGGCAGGGGAACCCGGAGGCAAATGGTATTGGCGAAAATGTTGCTCTTGAACAGTCAAGTTCAAGGAAGGAGAAAGATTTGTGTACAGAAAGAGAGGATCCTTCGGAGTTTATTACACATAGAGCTAAAGATTTTCTTTCAAGCATAAAGGTTATAGAGCATCGTTTCTTCAGAGCATCTGAATCCGGCAAGGAAGTATCCCGGATGCTTGAGTCAAACAAATTCAGGGTCGGATTTTCTGAGGCAAAAGGTAATCATTTTTGTTTATGTGATTGTAGTTGCTCGTCTTGTGCTGATGGATTGGAAAATAATTTGGATAAATATTTTTCTTGTAGTGAGTGCCTCTGCTTCAGATGTTTTGGCTGCTTTCCAACTTGTTTGCTGCCGTGGAAGGAGTACTCCGGTTTTTCATGGTAAGCAAGCATTAGTTTTGTAACTACCCAAATAATCAACTTGTTATTTGTATTGCAGAGAAGAGAAAAATATGTTGCTACTGCTTAAATCAAAGGTTCAGTAGAGAATTTTGCTTTGATTTTCATATCCAATTGATTGATTGATGATTTGATTCATTTACGGCTTAACATAACTTTGATGAAGGGCATTTTCTGCAACCTTTCCCCATTTTTCTTGCCTTAACATAAGCTTTCAATATTTGTGTAGAACCTATGCATCATATTACGAAGGTCATTACTTGGAAGAGAACTACATCTTCGAGGTCATCTTCGTCAAGGAATCCACTGGCTGCAGCAGCGAGAGATGACATAAGTGAGAGCGGAAGTGATTTCGTTGAAGAATTCAGCATGATTGCCGGAAGCCATTCCTCCACCCTGGAGAGACTATTTGCATGGGAAAGAAAACTGTATGATGAAGTAAAGGTATTTTGTCGAAACCATTTGTTGTATTTAAGAGTCAGAATTTGTTAAGTAAAGGCACAAATTGGATTCAACTGAAATTTTTTTTGACAGGAATGTTTGGTTGACAAAAAAGCCAAACTTGTTGATTAACTGTCTTAAATCTCCAAAAAAAAAAAATTGTTCAGTAATCAGTTGTTTTATTGGATAAATTGTTTCCATTCATTTCAAGCTTCTCTCTGTTTATGTATTTCTATTCGTTGAATACTGTTGATGCATTGCACTTGTTCTAAGATCTGTTCTATAACCTCCCCGATTAAATGCTCATATAACGACGTGACTGCCATTCTTTGACATGCTTGTATTTTGGTTCTATAGGCCAGTGAATCTCTCGGGAAGGAGTATGATCAGAAGTGCAACCACCTCCGGCACCAGTTTGCAAAGGATCATAGTTCTCAGGTAATCGACAAGACGAGGGCAGTAGTAAAGGATCTACATTCACAGATCAAAATAGGACTTCGTGCTGTTGATTCCATTTCCAGGCGAATTGAGAAAATGAGAGACGAAGAGTTGTATCCACAACTTGTAGAGCTGATTCAGGGGTAAGTTGGTTCTCAAATTTTTTGGCCGCGGAGATTACTAAATGTGCAGAATTGAATTTATAACCAGTGGGCCTTTTGCAGGTTGACCAGGATGTGGAAATCCATGCTCGAATGCCACCATGCTCAATACATCACAATCTCATTGGCATATCATTCGGGGAACTCCACAGGAGCTCCACAGAGCAACACACACAAGCAAATTATGCTTCAGCTCCAAGAGGAGATTGAAATCTTTGGCTTGAGCTTTGCAGACTGGGTCAATAGCCTTGCATCTTATGTGGAATCTCTCAACAGCTGGCTGCAAAATTGCATTCTGCAACCTCGAGAACGCTCCAAGAACCAGCGGCCATTTTCCCCTCGACGAGTTATAGCCCCTCCTATATTTGTGCTATGTCGCGATTGGTCAGTCGGGATCAAAGCTTTGCCTTCTGTGGAACTTAGAAATGACATCAAAAGTTTCTTATCTGATTTACGCGGTTTGACTGAGCAGCAGACCGAACAGCAACAAGAGAAACTGAACTTAGCTGATGCAAACAATGAAGAATCAGAAGGGAAAGAAGGTGAAAGAAACTATGATGTCTCATCAAACCTGAGCTGTATACATTTGAGTTTGGCAAAAGTTCTTGGTCAACTGAACAAATTTTCTGAGGCTTCGCTCAAAATGTACGAGGATATTCGTCAGAAAAGTGAAGCAGCTCGTGTTGCATATGCAAATTGCAGGCCAGCAGCTGGGTGTTAAAAGGTTATGTAATTATTTTATATAAGCATCTTTAAGTTTGTGGTTGGAAGTAGTTATTTGTAAATCTAAAAATGATGTTTGGGAATTAGCTTTTGAGAAGAAAAGTATTTTAGAATTATGGGGATGATATGAACTGAAATATGGAAAATGGAAGTTGATTTACAGGTTTATGTGAAATGTATGTTACTGCAAAAACTTGCTTACTACAACCTGTTTTTCATGTGGGTTCATTGGAAAGTGCTTTTGCAATTCATTTGAATTGCAAAAGCAGTTCTTTGTTATTTCCCAAACTGGGGAAAGCATCTAGTTTTTCTTTTTTGACCTCTAACTTTTTGTGGGAGACTTGATTTCGAACGAGCAGAACTCCAAATATATATGTCAAATTGTGCATATAATATATCGTTTTATTATTTGTCATGAGAGGAATAAAATTCACCACCGTCGGTTACAATATATTTCACTTGTTTTATTAAAATAATTAGTAATTAAAATTTTGAGCTTTTTTCAGGTTTGTAAGAAAATAAAATTCTTCCATCTCTTACGTTTTTGTTTTCACTTTTGAACAGAAGAAGAAAATGAAAACATTTGTTTTTCTATTTTCAACACATTATATTCACCATTGAAGTATGCCAAATTGTATTTGGACCACAAATGTTTAATCAGTTTTTGAACTGGAAAAAGAAAAGATGTTTCCCTCTGTTTTTGCATCCACAGTTGTTTCAAATAGTATCCATGACTGCATTTTGCTTTCAGGATGAATTTATCAGAATCCAACATACTGCGTGTACTGAGCATAAGCATCTGACTGTCGGGCAATCGGGGCACGAGTAACGTGATCCGGAAGATCGAATGCATCTATGAGTTCTCCAGCGATATTCCTCACTAGGAAACTCAGATATTCTGTGAGCTTGTGAATTGCCTGCAGAACAGAGAGATGCAAAACATCAATGGAAAATCCTCACATGGTGTAGTATTTTCTGAGGAAACAAACAACACTAAGCTTAATAGTTGATACCTTAGCTTTGTTAGGGGCCACGTAGTCGACATTACGGTATGTTCCTATGTCGTTCCAGATTCGATCTAAGGCATAAAGATCACAGACAAGTTTCAAAGCAGCTCGAGAACTAGGATCCGGGCAGCTGGAGGATATATAAAGGTTAAATTAGAAATTAAGAATTCTTAAAGAGTGAAGAAGGAAAGAACATTTGATTCTGGAGATTAGGAAGTACTTCTGCACAGCTTCTATGAACTTTGCGAGGATGACAGATTCGATATGAGATTCTGCAAGCGTGAGAAGATGATTTAAGCATCTATTCCAAGCACCAAAGCTTCCAAGGGTTTTAGAATGCTTGCGTAGTCGAACTGCAACACTTTGAAGTAATCGAGATGTTCGGTACTGAAAACAAGGAAATTGAGTAAATTACAAAAGCTGGAGTTCATTGTATACCACAAACGATATTTTTTTTACAAAATTAAGATAATACTCACTCTAAAGGCATCCAATTGGAATTTAGGATCGCGTAAATGATCTGTACTTTCCCAACGAGCAGTTACGGGATTTGGCTGAGAAAGATATGTGTTCATGGATTCTCTCAAGTAACTCCATGTAACTGCAAATGTCCCACCTTGAAACTTCTCCTTGTATTGCTTCAAAAGATCACCGGCAACCTGTATCACGAGCAAAATGCTGAGTTCTAGCTAGCATCCAGAGAAGAAATAAAAGCGAAACAATTATGTATACATTTGAAGCTCAAGCAGTTTATTACACAGTGCACACAACAGTTAAATTTAAAGGGAAGTTTGTGCGCAACCTGTTGCAAAAGCACTGTGTTGTCACCCTCAAAAGTCTGAAAAATGTCGTGATCATTCCTCAGGCTACCAAATCGATTCACAGCAGCATAACCATGCCCTCCACAAGCTTCCCGGCAAACACTCAATGACTTTGCAGTATAAGAAGTTATATAAGACTTGAGGCCTGCCGAAAGTGAGTGTACATCTCCAACCAATTGCTCATCGTGAGTTTTTTTCATCTCCGAATATTTCTCCACCAAATGATCAGTGGCAAATTGGAAAGCGTAAGTTGAAGCGAGCATTGGCATGAGCTTGTGCTGCTGAGACTGATAATCAAGAATGCTGACTTCAGGCTTCTTGGGAGGACCGAATTGCTGGCGCAACAAAGAAAATCGAACAGCAATTGTCACAGCAATCTTGAGGACGCCAACTGAAGAATAAGCAAGGGCAACTCTCCCACCAACTAGTTCTCCTAGTGTAGCAGCAAATCGTTTATTTATGGTCGGAAGGCTGCTTGTGTATTTTCCATCCCTTGAGACATCTCCAAATCGATTAAGAAGATTATCACGGGGAATTCTTACTGAACAGAATCTCAATGCTCCATTGTCTACTCCATTTAGACCAACCTTGTGGCCACAATCATGAATTTCAATTCCTGGAAGGGTCTGGTGGGTTGTCATGTCTCTTATCGGGACAATGAATGCATGGACACCCATATCAGAGAATCCTTTTTTGTCATGAGTCGGCAACATCAGCTTGGCAAAAACACTGGCAAACTTGCCATGAACAGCAGCATTTCCAATCCACCATTTAATGGCTCCATCATTGGGCGTGTTGATTAAGAATTCATCTGTGATGGGATCAAATGTTGCAACTGTTTGGAGGCCTTGAACATTTGATCCTTTTAAGCACAAAATTGACAGTTTCAGCTTAGATATACATGCTCAGTAGGCAAAACAACCCAGAAGAAGTTAAGAACACTACACAAACATATGCTATGTCTAAATAGCAGACCAGATGCAAAAAATTGAGAGATTTGCCGCAGCTTACCATGGTAGAGTTCTGTCATTGCAAAACAACCCGGATAGTCCAAATTGTCAATACCATTGTAATACTTGTCCCTGTGCTTTTTGGTTCCTAAGTTGAGAACCGAGCTACCCCAAAGACTGCAACAAGATTATTTTGTAAGCGTCACATAGAATTCATCTAGTACTAACAATGCAACTGAAGTAAGTGGTTTCAACTCACTAATACAAGAACATACTGTAATGTACAAATTGCCTAGGCACATAAAAAATTCTAATGCATTACCATGTAAAGAAAGAGGTCGGAAACGAAAAAAGATTTGACCAAACAACACAAAGGAACTCAAACTTCATTGCAATTCCTTCTGTCTATGCGGCTAAACTACCAAACGAATCACTAACAGAATTATCCAATTCCAAACCTACCACTTCCACAAATCTCAATCCCCAATCAACAAACTCACCCATACTCACCATCAACTCAATGTCAAAGAATCCACAACAAAATAAATGCCTATATGCCTAAGTCAACCAAGATAGAAAAGCCTATTTCGAATCTTTACTAAATCTTCAATTTTGGTTTTGGATTGCGTATATTGAAGCAGAATAACTATTACCAGAAACATCCACATATTCATATTCTACTCTTTTCTTTTCCTGTTTTCTAACAATTCTAAGTAACTAGGAAGATTGGCTCAAATTTTGTTATTTCATTCCCTGTTATATCAGAGAATTTATCCATCCAAAAATTCAAATTTCAACAAATTTGTTACTGTAACAAGTAATTAGAAATTTACAATCACCTGTATTGCACTCCCATCTTGATTCCAAGGGAGATATCAACACTTCCCACAGCTTCAGCAATGGCAAAATACTTACCTGGATCTTCAACAATATACTTAAATGGCTTAATTCCAGCTTCTCTAACCAGCCCAAGAAGTTGTCTCCAACACAGTTCTCTGTGTTCGTCTTTCGAAATCTCTACCGGGGTTTGCAAATCAGGCCTGGAATTAAAATATTCAAACACTCTTTCCTGAATATCCCTGTGCTTACCCCTCATATAACTCGACAACTCTGCTCTGTCAACCTCCAGTTTTCCCTTCCCGCCGCTGCATGGTAGTACCTGGAGCTGCAGCTGCTGGTGATGACTGGATTGTGGGGTCAGGTGTAAGGACAGCCGTTCGATGCGCCGTGTGATGGCGGAAGCCTGAGATTCGTCCTCCGCCGTCTGATTTTGTGATTTTGATTGCAATTGAAATTCCATTTGAGATGGATTTGGAGTAATTTTCCTGATTATTGATGATGAAAGATGTTCTGGTCTGTATGTTTATTAATTTGTTTATAAATTATACGAAGGGGGAAAGCGACGTGGCGTATTGGGTAGCTGTAGACGTGGCGGAATGTGATTGGGTGGGGATGCTCGGCAGTTAAGTCTTTTTTTTGGCGCGCCTCTCAATGTCAAGGGATGCTGTTTTGACGAAAGATTTGTCTTTGGATCAGATTGCTGAGTCTGTTGGATATTTATTACTTTTTATTAATATAATAACATTTAGATCCATATATTTTTATATTTTTATAAATATAAATATAATATATTTATTTATATCAAATAGATCCATTAGTTCTTCCAAAATGACCACATTACCTTTTCGATATTGAGTTTTCAGCTTAACAGTAACATGATATCTTCAAACTAAAAGGTATTTAATTCATTTAATAAAATAAATTCAAATTCTATTTACAAAAACTTAAAACATTAAAAACTCAAATATTATTAATAATTTCTTTTAAAGATAATGGAATAATATTTTTAAAAAAATTATTTATTAAAATAGTTTTTAATTTAAATTTTTTGTATTATATATGACAGTTTCACCGCGCCATTATAATAATATGGTGAAACTATTCAATTAGTGAAAAGATAAAAAAAATTATAGATTAGTAATAAATAAAAAAGTTAAAAAATCTTATAATCTAAATTTATTTTTTATTCGATTTTTTTATTTATTATTAATCTGTGATTTTATCTCTCTTCAGCAATTAAAAGGTCATAACACGTCACTGTAATGACATGATAAAAATATCCTACCTAAACTCTCTGAACTAATAATATTCATAGCGAATTTATATCATGTCATACTTGATCTACTTATTTTACATCTTAGTTTTAACTATTTTATTTATAACTTATTTTATACCTAAATTTTAATTACCTTTTTAATATAAAGTATTATATAAAATTAAAATAAAATACTGTGATTCTTTGAGAATTTATATGATAATTTATTTTTAAATATTGTGATTGTGACAGTTTGAAAAAAATTTGGTTCGATTTTGATTTGAAAAAAATAAAACTGACAAGTATTGGTTTGATTTCTGGTTTAAACTTAGTCCAAATTGAAAAAACCAAACTTATCCAAGTATTTTAAATTTTATTTTATTATTTTAATCAATAAATAAATACTCATTTAAGTTTAACTAATATAAAATTTTAGAAAATAATTTTTATTTTTAAGTTTATAACTTATAAATAAATAAATAAATCTTACAATTAAATTAATATTTTGAGTTTAGGTCCAAACTATAGTATCGATTTAGTTTGCCATCTACTAACGATTTGGATTGATTTGGTTCAATCAAAACTGACGATTGTGAATCAATTTAAATTTTGGACTCAAACTTATCCAAATTAAATTTGTCCACCCTAATTATAAGTTTGCATTAATATTCAAAGAATTTTAAAGAAACTAAATAAGTTGAAATGTTGTTTTAAATGTAGTACAACATAGTTATCGAATCTTTTTTAATTTTAATTTTTAAAATAAAATTTTAAATTATACGCTAAATATGTTAATTGCAATTTATAAGGTCATTATTTTATTTCATTTATTGGTTCCCTAATTTGATTCTTGCAAGAAAGGACATTTGACCAATAATTTGTTGAAGGAATAACTTGGTAAAAAAAAAATTATGGCTTAAGGGTCAACTTTTGTGTACCAGGCATTGTGTGCACAACATTATATGCCAAATGACAATGACATACTACAAACTATATTTTGTTAATAAATGTATGCATATTTACTTGAATTTCAAAATTTGTTTGAAAGTATTAAAAATGTTAAAATATATAAGCAATTATATATTTTAATATTTTTTGTAGCATATTTTATAATTTTTTTTATTAAACTATTTAATTTTATTAAAATTGATAACTAACACGAACATAAGTACTTGTATTAAATAGCACCGTTCAATCAATTGATAATAAGTGGAAATAAATAAATTGAATTTAATATTATATTATAATACTCATTTAAAAAAAATCTCATTTTTTAAAAATAAAATATTATCATTATATTATATATAATTAAATAAGTAATTCAAATATTTTTTTGAGAAAAAATAATTCAAATAATTAAAAGCAAACATCATCATCAACGCACGTGTTTAACCATACGAGCGCCGGGGCCAAATAATTAAAAAATGCGGGTCAGGCTCCGAGTTCTTTCCGGTTCCCGCCTCCGCAAAATTGAAAAAAAAAAAAAACCAAACTAAAAAGCCGAAAGGAGCAGCAGGCAGCAGCAGTGGCAATTGCGAGGGAAATCAGATTCTTCGGCGGCTCACAGTTTTCCTTTTCGAGGTAAGTATTAAGATTCTAGGTTTTCTTTTGTTTTCTCTCTCTTATTTATTTATTTATTTATATTAAATGTTGTTTTGCTTTATTCAATCGATTAAAATTTGTGTTTTATGATTTGTAGATCTGAGTCTAGGGTTTAGACCAAATTGTTGAAGTGGGGCTTTTGTTTTTCTGGAATTTTAAGCGCTGAATTTGTTGAATTATCTGTTTCTTTTTAGTGAAATTGATGATGAGTGGAGATAATTTCACAGACAAGTCACAAAAAATCCGACCCGTTTTGGGTGATGTGACTAATCTGCCTGGTAAAAGAGGGTTTTCGTCGATTTCGGGTGATTTAGGGCGAAGATCAGGAGATGGGTATGTTAAGAACATGGAAAATGAAAGTGGGAATTCCGCTTTCGAGAAGAAAGTTTGCCTACAAGTTGAAAATTTGGTGAAAGAAATGTGTAAGAACAAATCTGAAGTTGATAGAAATGAAAAGAATGAGCACGAAAATTTAGTGTCTGTTGTGTCTAATGCACCAGATAAGATTGATAAGATGCCGGATTTAGGTGTTACAATAGCACAAGCAGCTGTAGAACATGGTAGTGATGCATCAAGGGAAAGTTATTTGTCTAGTGTTTCGATCCCTACATGTTCGAAGAAAGGTTGTGATGGTGAGAGTGCGGCAAATGATGTTGTAGAAGAGGAACTATTAGTTGCCCGCGCTTCCGATGACAAAGATGTTGGAAGTGAGAGATTGGCCTCAAGCAAATGTGGGTCTATTGAGTGGTCAAGGTTGCCTAAATCACAGGGTTCTCGTTCGTTTGAACTTGAAAGATGTTCAGGGCTCAAGGGCGATAGTTGTGTCAATTTCAAAGCGGGTGCTGATCTGCTTACAGATTGTTCTTGTTCCTTTTGCTTGAAAGGTAATTATAATTCTATGAACTTTAGATACATTTTTTTTTGTTTTGTTTCTATGTTTCTCACAGTTATTGGAGTTTACACTTCTTTCTAATTTGATAAGCAGCTGCTTATATCTGGACTGATCTTCATTATCAGGACATCAAGGGTCGAATATCTGGTATGTCATTCAAAATTTCTGAATTACTACTTCACTGGCGTTTCTGCCATTGACTATTTTTTTGATCAATTTATGTGTTGTTTCTTGTTTATTGATAATTTATTTATTTATTTTTGCCTTATTACCATAGCACTAAAGAAGATCCAGAAAGATGCAAGCTTCTTTGTTCAAAAATATGGCAGAGGAAAGGAAACCGACATTCCTTGCCAGGGAAATGCTAACAAATCATCAAAACTAGAATCTGATCTCACGAGTCAGTGGAGGTCGCTTTTTCTTCACACGGAGGATATATTTGCTCATGAAGGCAGTCAACTTGTAAGTGTAACTCTGTTACTCTAACCTAGTTTTGATTTCTGTGACTATTTGTTTTTTCTACATAAGATTTGTTTACTTTTGAGAATTCCACTTTCTATATGAAGAATCACGTGCTTATTGTTCAATACATAAATGGTCTAGAAAGCTCATATTGTCATAAGAAGTCTTGAATCCTATCACTGAATTTGTGTGACAGCTTGATCCTTTATTTTTTTGCTTTGTTTGATCATCCATTGTATGTCATGATATATTATTATTCGTTCTTAATATGAAATGTGAAATGCTCTCAAATCTTCTTGACAGCAAGCCAGTTTTGCCACGCTAAATGACTTGAGAGAGAATTGCAAGACAGATCTTGAGAGGACCCCTGGGATGCCTTCGGACAAATATTAATGTGCTTTTGGGGATTGTAAGATTGTCTTGTCACTCGAATTCTAGTTATTGTATCTGTATATGCATGTCCACGTGTTTGATACTTGATTTTTGCTTAGAAAACTTGTTGGAAGTTTTTAAATTGTGATAGAAGCTGTAAAATATATATGCACTATTAGTAATTTGTTGTTTCTATTCTTACCTATGCGCAAACAAATTTCTCAGATATCGGAAAATGGAAAATATGCTTTCCATACATCTCTTATTGTATTGTTTGGATGCATTCTCATGGTTCATTTGCTTCAACTTTCAGTAACTTAGAAAGTTTCAAAATAGTTTTTCCTTTGTTTCTTTTTTGTCCCATGATCTCATATACTAGTAAAATTCCCTCTCCTTAAACTTTTGAGATGGAAGGTTTCCTTCCGCTCTACATCCTTCTGCTTATAAAAATCATGCTGTTAAGCAATTGTAAAGCTATAACTTTGTATCCTTTTCAGTTGAACAAGATTTTGACTTAAAACAATAATTATTAATGAAGAAGTTCTCATACAAAATTTCCATTGGAATATATTTGAGGAATGATGGACAAAAATTGACAATTGATAGATGTTAGCAATACATAGAAATAACATGGGGTGAGTTGGTGAGGGAACACTGATATTGAACTCATGCTTTGCCCCTTTATGATCATCATTTGACCTTTTGTGACTATGGTGCTGAAGTACAAGTCTAAAATTAGCTCAAGTCGTTCTTAGGAGAGACTAAAATTTTAGTTTAAAGGACCACAATAATGACCAATATGATTGAGCCCCTTTTAGTTTAAACTTCACAGTAGTGTCATTTATTCGTTGGCAAGTTTAAAGAAGAGACAAAAGGTTTATGAACCATTTATTCATCGGCAAGTTTGGCCTACTAATTCATTGCATGAGTGAGACATTGACTGGGGGCTAGAGTAGATGATTGAGTAAACAGATAGAGAAGGATTAATTGCTGGATAATTCACGTTCCTTATTTTATGATTACCTTTTGTTTTTCCAACTTTTGCTTCTAACCGAGCTTTGGTTAGTTGGAGTCATAAGCTTCCCATATTATGTGAACGAGTCAACATCAGCTGCCCTTTTGTTTGATTCTTCAGTTGAGCAAATGATACTACAAGTAGATGAGAGAAGAGGAATAGTTAACTAAATAAGTAAAAAGATTACAAAGCTCTATAACTGAAGTTGGGATGCTCTTTTTATAGGCCTCTAAACCAATTATCTCTACCAACTGAAATTAGGATTGTACATCATGTAGGTGAGTTATTAACATATGTTGCATGTTTAGAACTTAGGTGTCTATACATCGCACATTCATGTGACATAACCTTGCGAGTCAAGGCTTGTATTTATAGTTGTGCATGAGCCTAACCATTTAGAAGATACTGAGAATGGGTGCACATTTTCGTGTGGAAAGATGTGATAAAGGAAGGAAATGAGTTGATGCATAGGGTAAAGTTGACACAATAGAGATATGTTCCATTATAGGTACTGTGTTTTCAACTATATAATTGCTAGAATTTTAGGTCTGAAACAGTGGAGTTACATTACATTAGGCTTTGAGCAATGTGTATATATGATTGTTGGGACTCTTTTGTCATATAACTAGCAATAAGTGACACTATCACCACAGTTTTTAAGTTAGCTGGCTTGTTATACATGCCAATCTTTTGAAATCTTGAACAGGTAGTCATTGGATAGGAGAGCTACACAATTGGGTTACACCATAGTTTCTTCCGTTTCCTAAATGTCTACCCCTGGCGGGATGGTTCTCACTTACTAGTTAAAAAAAAAAAAAAAGGGCCCAGTCTACTCTCTTTTGCTTTTACTTGGACTTCAGACATTTTAAAGCCTTTAGCAAGTAGACCTATGCCATCAAACCACAGGGATAGTTGTCCAGTCTATGTTTTATGATATTCACAGCCCATAAAAGGTATGAATGCTAGTTTTCTACTGGGCCTTGTAAGGAGACAAATTTTTATAAGCTTTTCTTGTGGCTTACTGGGTGGAGCCTTGTTACCCTGCATATTCCCTAGTTATATATCTACTCTGAAATGCAACATTCTGTGAGATTTGATTGAAATACAGACAGTTCTTTCTAGTTCTGAAATTTATAAGAAATCTTCTTTCTAGGCAGTCATAGAATTAGTTAAATCATAGATAGTGTAATCAAGTTGTGCATAAATTAATGCCTTCTTTACTTTGAGTATATTTATAACTATTGTATTTTTACATAGTTCAATTCCAAACATATCCTTCAACAACTGTTATCAGCTCATCTGAGTCAGTAAAGTAAGGCCTCTCCTTCTATTAGCTTAGATGCTAAGTTATTCATTTGTAACTTTTGCAACAATCCCATTAGGTGTATTAAAGATATGTTAGAATTGTTCTGAGATAATATTCTCAAATGTCAAACATGGTACAACTATGGCAAACTTACCCTAAATCTCATGTGCTGACTTCTGTAATTGATTCTCAGTGTTAGCTACTTGGCCAATAAAATGAACTTCACTGCACTGGATACCTCTGCTTATCTTTGCAACCATGAGAATAATTGGTTTATTAAAATAATATGATCCAGTTAAGGTCAAGTTTGTTTGTGCACTTTGTAAGCACCCCAAACAATTGAAGCCAGCTGGTTTGTTCAATCTATCATATTATTAGATGATCTTAGCACATTATCTTTGATACTTAGAAAGAGTTGACAATATTTTGATTGTCAACTGATTTGAATTTTTTTTTCTAATGTGTTTTCTGAATTAGTGGCCACGAAATGGTGGTTTTCAAGTAAAGCATTATCTAGCTATAGAAATAAAGAAAGAGAGCAGCAAAGCCATTTCAGCCATACAATACAATACAAGCAAGCACAAGGTCAACTCTTGCTCTCCTCCCTCCACTTCATAAGATTCTTGTAGTCAGTAAGTCACTAGGGTCTCAAGTTGTAGCAACGAATCCATGATTACTAACATGCTTTTAAACAGTAACGCGTTCTTGAATCAAATGACTTTCTCATATAAAACAGAAACATTTGAAAAAAAAAACAGAAAACAATAATTGCAGGTAGAATCTAGAGGAAGATGATGAATGAAGCACATGGAAACTTTAAAATACCCACGTGCTTGGCTCTGGATTAATCGAGTGATTAAAGTAATTAGCCATTCAGTTGTCTTAGAGATCAGATTACTGTTCATAAAAATATGGCTAATAATCTGAGTCATTTGGTCCAATCAGATGCTGCCAAAATGACAAGAGCACAAATTCTGTGACTAATTTCTCTAATCTCATCAGCCATCACCATGTTACAACAAGACAATAGATAATTTACCAAACCTCGAAGAGATTATATTTTATTTTTATTAAATAATCTCAAAAAATATAATCTTAAGAACTAATTTTGTCTCAAAGTGAGATTCAAGCTTCTATAAGAGATTTTAATAATATATTTTTAAATACTAATTAATTTAATTTAATATTTTTTTTTGAATTTTATATAAAATTAATGGGCTATTTTTATTTATTATTTTATATTTTTAATATTTAATATTTTGTTTCTATACAAAATTAAAATTTTAATAAATTAAATTATTTTAAGTTAATAAAATTATTTGATAAAAAATATAATCCTTAAAGACACAACTGTACAAGAAAGCGTCTTAAAAAAGGTCCAGTCAGCCCACGTCGACGCGTCACATCACAACTGACTGGACTAGGCTATAATTTTTTATTTTGGATAATAATGTCAAAGTCCCTATTCTTTTAGATTTTTATATATAAAAATATAATTTATTTATATCAAATAATCTTAATTTTTATTTTTTAAATACGAACATATTTGTTCGTATTCTACTAACAAATTATATTAACACTATCCCAATATATTATGAATTTCTACTCCTATTATTGAGAGATTTTTATCTCAAAAACATTAAGGTTAAACTTTAGTAAACAATACATATTAAAAGATGAGTTAACATCTAATTATAAATATAGTTAATTTTTGAATTTTTCTGATTTTTGAGAGTTTTAGGTGAATTTTTGAAATATAACATTTATCTAATCTAATTTTAAATTGAAAAATAAGTCAAATTTTGAGAGTTCTAACCAATTACATGTGTTTCTTATTCCATGGTCGCCTCTAACTTAGGTGGATATTTCACTCTTATTAGAATAATTAAAATATCCTTTATAATTAAACGGATCAAAGTTCAATGTGATAAAAAATATTCTGCTATTGACACTTAAAATGTAATTTTTAAAATTTTATTATTTTATGAATTACTTGAACTTGATACATTTTTAGTGCCATTGTCGTGAAATTAGACCAATGATAATAAGTCACTTATATTAAAAGAAATGACAAGTTATATTTTAAAATTAAAAATATGAAACCTTAGGGACCTATATGTT
>JAXCLQ010000014.1:4142003-4152424 GCA_035584115.1 Cedrela odorata
ATTATTAATAATTAAAGAAATAACATTTAATTAATCTTTAATGACATTCCACATCATCAAACCTCCATTCTGTTCCCATTAAAATTTAAAATTTAAAACTAATTAATTAAGCCACAATCAATTGAAAACAGTAAAGCTGCATTATAAAATTATAAATTAATAAACTTTATTTATGTAGATATAATTTTGTTGAATATTCAATCACTAAGAAAAGGAAAAAGAATATTCAAAAGATAGTGGATTTATGTTGAAATGCAGAATGAAGCAAAAGTATCCACAATTTTCTCTTTAACAAAAAAGGTATTACATTATTTATTCTTTATTAATCTTAAAATTGTAAATAAAAAATAAAAATGATATTCAATTTGCTCTTGAAAACACATTTTAGAAATAAATCCCCTCCTTTTTTAAATAACACAAAATAGAATTAAAAGTATCAATTTTAAACAGGGTAAATTACTATTGATTCCTTTAAATTTAGTTCTTTTTATTGATTAGTTCTAATAATTTTAAAAATACTTTAAAAAATTAATTTATTAATTAAAAATGTCTTTAAAAAATAAACATAATATGATATATTTTTATAATTTAGTGATAAAATTTTATATAAATTAACATAACTTATTAATTTATTTTTATATTATTTTTATCAAATAATAATAATAATTAATTTAAATATTTTTAAAATTATTATTATTATTATCATCAGAAAAGTTCAAAAACTATAATAATAATATTGTAAATTTACTTTTCTGAAAGGAATTTGCCAATTCCCGAAAACCAGATTTTAAGGAGCCGTTAATTGAGAGAGTATCGAGGAGAAGGAGGGGCAACATCGTCAATTCGATAAGCTCAGCATTTCCAATACCAATCTATACAACAGGTATTCTGTCCGACAAAATTTGCTCTCTGCAGACAGCGTTTGATTTCGATTTTGAATTTGCCAACTTTTATTCTGTAATCTACTAATACAAATACTAGAGCCAGTCGGTCAGTCAGTCTGTCCACTATTTTTAGAATCTATAAATATTGATTAATTATTATTTTACAATTATTTTAAATTATAATTTATGTTCATTTCCTCGATTAATTATAAAATCTTTATTATAGGGGCATATCATAGATTGTCCCAAAATAGCAGATATTTTCTTTTCTTTTGTTTTTGTTTCTTCTTTCATTTTTAGTTCAATGAACAGAAAGATGACAAAGGAGAAAGAAAACATAAATCACATACGCTCGCACAAAGAACGAGGCATTTCCTTCATGATGCATCAATCTGTCACAGACAGATACCTCTCTCTCTTTTTCTCTCTGTACATTTCTTTTCCTTCTCTTTCTCACTCTCCATTTCTCCAGAATCTTCATTTCAGTCCTCCCCCACCCCCAGTTGTTGCCTGTGACGCTTTTTAGATTCTACATTTATTTTCTCTGATTTCCCTGTTCCTCTCAAACTTCTGTTAATGACTACAAATTTATGGCATTAAATTTACTACTTACCAACAAATCAAAACTTAGCTTCTTTTCCTTCTTTGTTTGTTGATTGGTCATTTTCCTTCGTTTGAAAACGACTGGACTCTGCGTTTAGTCCTCTGTCTTCTTGCTCTTTGCAATTTATATTGCGGATTCTGCTGTGAAAACAGTGAAAGAAACCCCGAACGTTTCTGTCTTAACTGCGTTAACCGAGCTTTCTCCAAATGGGTTTCATGTTTCGTGTGGAATTTATCGCCCATCTGTTGCTTCAACAAGTTGGCTTCCTTTTTCCTCTGTTTTGATTTTTTTTATATTTTTGGGTTTATTCAAGGTTTTGGCTTTTGTTCATTTTCTTGGTTTTGTTACCTTTTGAGGGGTTGCATTTGCAGAATCTGAAATGGGGTTTGTTTTCTTTGGCTCGTGTTAAGAGATTTCTGTCATAAAAATATGAACTTGGTTTCATGAACAGGATCAAGTTCTGAAAAAATGGGTTTATCAACTTCCAAAACTGATAAAAATGAAGCTTTGCGTTTATGCAAACAAAGGAGAAGATTTATCTGTCAAGCAATGGATTCAAGGTTTTATCTTGCGGCTTCTCATGTTTCTTACATTCAATCTCTTAAAAACGTCGGCATTGCTTTAAGGAGATATGCTGAAGCTGAAGTTTTGATAGAATCTTCTTTATCAACAACTTCAGTAGCTACTGAGCTAGAAAAAACACCATCACCTTTATCATTTCCATCCCCATCTCCTTCACATTTAAATGAAGTTTCTGATTCACCACTGCATAATGAAGAAATCCCTAGCCCTAATCCCAATCAAAATTCTCTGCCTGAAGCTAGCTTCAGTTATATGCGAACCGGGAAAAGTCCTGCTGTAACTGTTAGGGTGAATGCAAGTAATGGGGTCAGTGGTTTTGTGGAGGAAGAGTTATTGCCGCCGCCGCCACCACATGCTTTTGCGTCAGGGTCTTGGGATTATTTTGATCCTAGTGATCATTGTGAGAGCTTTAGGTTTGTGGGGTTGGATTTGGATTCTGAAAGGGTTGGTGATAATGTGGTAGAGGGAAATGGTACTAGTGAATTGGGGCGAAAAGATTTCGAAATGAATTATGTAGCTCGAAATACTGGTTGTGGTGGCAACGTGGTTAATGGAAATCGAGTTAGGTCGGGAGTTGAATTGAGGCAAGGGAACCCGGAGGCAAATGGCAATGGCAATGGCGAAAATTTTGCTCTTGAACAGTCAAGTTCAAAGAGAGAGAGAGATTTGTGTGCAGAAAGAGAGGATCCTTCGGAGTTCATTACTCATAGAGCTAAGGATTTTCTTTCAAGCATAAAGGATATAGAGCATCGTTTCTTCAGATCATCTGAATCCGGCAAGGAAGTATCCCGTATGCTTGAGGCAAACAAAATCAGAGTCGGATTTGCTGAGGCGAAAGGTAATCGTTTTTGTTTATGTGATTGTATTTGCTCTTGTGCTAGTGGATTGGAAAGTTATTTGGATAAAGAAAAAAAATTCTTGCAGTGAGTTCATCAGCTTCAGATGTTTTGGCTGCTTTCCAACTTGTTTGCTGCTGGGCAAGGACTGCGCCGGTTTCTCATGGTAAGCAAGCGTTAGTTTTTGTAGCGACTCAAATATTCAACTTGTTATCTGAAATGCAGAGAAGATAAAAATATGTTGCTACTGCTTAAATCAAAGGTTCAGTTGAGAATTTTGCTTTGATTTTCATATTTAATTGATTGATTGATGATTTGATTCATTTAAGGCATAAGTTTGATGAAGGACATTTTCTGCAACCTTTCCCCACTTTTCTTGCCTCAACATAAGTTTTCAATATTTGTGTAGAGCCTATGCATCATGTTAGAAAGGTCATTACTTGGAAGAGAACAACATCTTCAAGGTCGTCTTCTTCGAGGAATCCATTGGCTGCAGCAACGAGAGATGACGTAAGTGAGAGTGGAAGTGACTTTGTTGAAGAGTTCAGCATGATTGCCGGAAGCCATTCCTCCACCCTGGAAAGATTGTTTGCATGGGAAAGAAAACTTCATGACGAAGTAAAGGTATTTTTTAAAATCATTTATTGTATTTAAGAGAGAATTTGTTAAGTAAAGGCTCAAATTGGATTCAAATGAAATTTGTGATGACAGGATTGTTTGGGTGAAAAAAAGGTCAATCTTGTTGATCAACGGTATTAAACCTCCCCAAAAAAATTCGTTCACTAATCAGTTGTCTTATCAAATAAATCATTTCCATTCATTTCAAGCTTCATTCCGTTTATGTGTTTCTAGTCGTCAAATACTGTTGATTCTTGGCACTCGTTTATAGACTTTTCCATAACCTCCCCAATTAAATGCTCATATAACAATGTCACTGCCATTCTTTGACATGCTCATATTTTGGTTCTATAGGCCAGTGAATCTCTCAGGAAGGAGTATGATCGGAAATGCAACCAGCTCCGGCACCAGTTTGCAAAGGATCATAGTTCTCAGGTAATTGACAAGACCAGGGCAGTTATAAAGGATCTACATTCACAGATCAAAGTTGGACTTCGCGCTGTTGATTCCATTTCCAGGCGAATTGAGAAAATGAGAGATGAAGAATTGCACCCACAACTTGTTGAGCTGATTCAAGGGTAAGTTGGTTCTTTAAAGTTTTTGGCCGTGGAGATTACAATATGTGCAGAATTGAATTTATAACCGGTGAGCATTTTGCAGGTTGACCAGGATGTGGAAATCCATGCTCGAATGCCACCATGCGCAATACATCACAATCTCGTTGGCATATCATTCGAGGAACTCAACAGGTACTCCTAAGAGCGATACACGCAAGCAAATTATGCTTCAGCTCCAAGAGGAGGTTGAAATCTTTGGCTTGAGCTTTGCAGACTGGGTCAATAGCCTCACATCTTATGTGGAATCTCTCAACAGCTGGCTGCAAAATTGCATTCTGCAACCACGAGAACGTTCCAAGAACCGAAGGCCATTTTCTCCCCGACGAGTTATAGCCCCTCCTATTTTTGTATTATGTCGCGATTGGTCAGTTGGGATCAAAGCTTTACCTTCTGTGGAGCTTAGCAATGACATCAAAAGTTTCTTATCCGATTTGCACCATTTGTCTGATCTACAGACCGAACAACAAGAGAAACTGAACTTATTTGATGCAAACAGTGGAGAATCAGAAGGCAAAGATGGTGGAAAAAACAATGATGTCTCATCAAACTTGAGCTGTGTTCATTCAAGTTTGGCAAAAGTTCTTGATCGACTGAACAAATTTTCCGAGGCTTCGCTCAAAATGTACGAGGATATTCGTCAGAAAAGTGAAGCAGCTCGAGTTGCATATGCAAATTGCCGACCGGCAGCTGGGTGTTAAAAGGTTGTGTAATTGTCTTATATAAGCATCCTTATTAAGTTTGTGGTGGACAGTAAAAGTTTGTAAATCTCAAAATGATGTTTGGGAATTAGCTTTTGAGAAGAAGAAAAGTACTTAAGAATTATGGAGATGATATAAAACTGAAATCTGGGAAATGGAAGCTGATTTACAGGTTTATGTTATATGTACTTTACTGCAAAACTTGCTTACTACATCCAGTTTTTCATGTGGGTTCATTGCAATTTATTTGAATTACAAAAGCACTTATCTGTGGAAAGCATCTAGTTTTTCTCTTTTTTTTCCCCTCTTAAAACTTTTTGTAGAGGATTAGTGTCAAAATTCTGCATATAATATATCGTTTTATTATTTGTCAATTTTTATCAAATTTTGTGATTAGAGTTATTTTCACTTATTTTTAGGGAGATTTTGAAATTCTCTATTCTTTATATATATATATATATATATATATAGATAGATATATAACACTCCAATGAAATTGCATTGTCATTTCTTTTTCTTGGGATGTAACATCTTATTATGTAATCAAACTTTGATTTTGCTAGTTTTGAAAATTTTTGACCTATTTTAAGAAAATTAAATTTAGTAAAAGATTTTGTTCCTTCTATCTTTTACGTTATTGCTTCATCACTTTTGAGCAGAAGAAAATGAAAACATTTGTTTTCCCATTTTCAACACATTATTCTTCACCAAAATGAATTTGAACAACAAATGTTTGATCAGTATTTCAATTTGAAAAAAAAAATGGATAAGAAAGCAGTTTCCCGCTATTTTTGCACTGCAGTTGTTTCAAAAGGTATCCATGACTGCAGTTTGCTTTCAGTATAAATTTACCAGAATCCAACATACTGAGTGTACTGAGAATAAGCATCTGACTGCCGGGCAATCGGAGCACGAGTAACATGATCGGGAACATCAAATGCATCTATAAGTTCTCCAGCGATGTTCCTCACTTGGAAACTCAGATGTTCTGTGAGTTTGTGAATTGCCTGCAGAATGAGAAAAATGCAATACATCAATGAACAATCCTCAAATGCAATTGTATTTTCCCAGGAATTAAACAATACTAAGCCTTATGGTTAATACCTTAGCTTTGTTTGGGGCCACGTAGTCGACATTACGGTACGTTCCAATGTCGTTCCAGATTCGATCCAAGGCGTATAGATCGCAGACAAGTTTCAGAGCAGCTCGAGAACTAGGATCCGGGCAGCTGGAGGATATATAAAGGTCAAATTAGAAATTCAGAATTTATAACAGCGAAGAAGGGAAAGAACATTTGGTTCTGGAGATTAGGAAGTACTTCTGCACAGCTTCAATGAACTTTGCAAGGATGACAGATTCGATATGAGATTCTGCAAGTGTGAGAAGATGATTTAAGCATCTATTCCAAGCACCAAAGCTGCCAAGGGTTTTAGAATGCTTGCGTAGTCGGACTGCAGCGCTTTGAAGTAATCGAGATGTTCGGTACTGAGAATAAGAAAATTGAGTAAATTACAAAAGCTGGAGTTCATTGTATACCACAACCGATACTTTTTTCACAAAATTAAGATAATACTCACTCTAAAGGCATCCAACTGGAATTTAGGGTCGCATAAATGATCTGCGCTTTCCCAACGAGCAGTTACAGGATTAGGCTGAGAAAGATATGTGTTCATGGATTCTTGCAAGTAATTCCATGTAACTGCAAATGTCCCACCTTGAAACTTCTCCTTGTATTCCTTCAAAAGATCACCGGCAACCTGCATCACGCACAAAATGTTCAGTTCTAGCTAGCATCCGGACGAGAAACAAAAGCAAAACAATTATGTATACATGTGAAACTGAAGCAGTTTATTACACAATGCACACAAAAGTAAAGTTTAAAGGGAGGTTTGTGCACAACCTGTTGCAATAGCACTGTGTTATCCCCCTCAAAAGTCTGAAAAATGTCGTGATCATTTCTCAGGCTACCGAATCGATTCACAGCAGCATAACCGTGACCTCCACAGGCTTCCCGGCAAACACTCAATGACTTTGCTGTATAAGAAGTTACATAAGACTTGAGGCCTGCTGAAAGCGCATGGACATCTCCAACCAATTGCTCATCATGAGTTTTTTTCATCTCTGAATATTTCTCCACCAAATGAGTTGTGGCAAAGTGGAATGCGTAAGTTGAAGCGAGCATTGGCATGAGCTTGTGCTGCTGAGACTGGTAATCAAGAATGCTGACTTCAGGCTTCTTGGGAGGACCAAATTGCTGGCGCAACAAAGAATATCGAATGGCAATTGTCACAGCAATCTTGAGGATGCCAACTGAAGTATATGCAAGGCCAACTCTCCCACCAACAAGTTCTCCTAGAGTAGCAGCAAATCGTTTATTTATAGTTGGAAGGCTGCTTGTGTATTTCCCATCCCTCGAGACATCTCCAAATCGATTAAGAAGATTATCTCGGGGAATTCTTACCGAATGGAATCTCAATGCTCCATTGTCTACTCCATTAAGACCAACCTTGTGGCCACAATCATGAATTTCAATTCCCGGAAGTGTCTGGTGGGTCTTCATGTCTCGAATCGGAACGATGAAGGCATGTACACCCATATCGGAGAATATTTTTGTGTCATGAGTCGGCAACATCAGCTTGGCAAAAACAGTGGCAAATTTGCCATGAACTGCAGCATTTCCAATCCACCATTTAATCGCTCCATCATTAGGCGTGTTGATTATGAATTCATCAGTCATGGGATCAAATGTTGCAACTGTTTGGAGGCCTTGAACATTTGAGCCTTTTAAGCACAAAATTGACAGCTTCAGTTTAGATATCCATACTCAGTACGCGAAACAACCCAGAAGACGTTAAGAACACTACACAAACATATGATATGTTTAAATAGCAGAACAGATGCAAAAATTGAGAGATTTACCGCAGCTTACCGTGATGGAGTTCTGTCATTGCAAAACAACCCGGACAGTCCAAATTGTCAATACCATCATAATACTTGTCCCTGTGCTTTTTGGTCCCTAGGTTGAGGACCAAGCCGCCCCAAAGACTGCAATAAGATTAACTTGTAAGCGTCGCCTAGAATTCATCAAGGATTACCAATGCAGTTGAAGTAAGTGGTTTGAACTCACTAATGTAAGATCACACTATACTGCCCAAAATGCCTCACAAACACAAAATCCTAATGAATGTTAGCATATAAACAAAGAGGTGGGAAATGAAAAATGATGACCAAACAACACAAAAGTATTCAAACATCATTGCACGTTCCTTCTGTTTATGCAGCTAAACAACCAAACGAATCACTAGCAGAATTACCCAATTCCAAACTAACCATTTTCACAATTCCCAATCACAACTCCTGATCACCAATCAACAAACTCATCCATAATCACTATCAACCCAAAACAAATATTCACTAAAAATAAATATATAACACTGATCAACCCACATGCCTGCATGCCTAAATCAATTAACCAAGATAGAAAAGCCTATTTCGAATCACAACTAAATCTTCAACTTTGGTTTTGTATAGGATAGATTGAAGCAAAATAGCTATTAAACCATAACTTTAGTTTACTAGAAACATCTACGTATTCATATTCCTTTTTTTTTTCTTTTAACTCGGCCAAAACCAAAAACTTTTCCTAACAATTCTAAATAACTAGAAAGATTGGTATTGTTATAATCCCACTCTTCTAAACGTATCAACCAAAAAGTTATGGGTCGAATTTTGTTACTATATCAGAGAATTTTTCCGTGCAAAAATTCAAAAAATTCAAATTTCAACAAATTTATTACTCTAACAAGTAATTAGAATTTGCAATCACCTGTACTGCACTCCCATCTTGATTCCAAGCGATATATCAACACTTCCCACGGCTTCAGCAATGGCAAAATACTTACCAGGATCTTCAACAACATACTTCAATGGCTTAATTCCGGCTTCTCTGACCAGCCCGAGAAGCTGCTTCCAACAAAGTTCTCTGTGTTCGTCTTTCGAAATCTCTACCGGGGTTTGCAAATCAGCCCTGGAATTAAAATATTCAAACACTCTTTCCTGAATTTCCCTGTTCTTACCTCTCATAAAACTCGACAACTCCGCTTTATCAACCTCCAGTTTTCCCTTGCCGCCGCTGCATGGCAGTACCTGCAGCTGCAGCTGGTGATTGGATAGCGGGGCCAAGTGTAAGGACAGCCGTTCGATGCGCCGTGTGATGGCGGATGCCTGAGATTCGTCCTCCGCCGTCTGATTTTCTAACTGTGATTGCAATTGAAATTCCATTTCAGATGGATTTGGAGTAATTTTCCTGATGATTACAAAAGATTTGAAGAGATGCTCTAGTCTGTTCTGTTATTGATTTGTTTATACGAAAGGGAAAAGTGACGCGGAGTAATGGGTAGTTTGTACACATGGCGGAATGTGATTGGGTGGACTGCTTGGCGGTTGAGTCTTTTTTCATTTTGGCGCGCCTCTCAATGTCAAGGTGTAGAGTTTGTTTTGACGAAAGATTTGTATTTGGATCAGATTGATGAGTGTGCTCCATGTTTATAATTGTTTTTTTATTAAAATAATAACAATTAGATCACTATATTTTTATATTTTTATAAATATAAATATAATATATGTATTTACATCAAATAGGTCCCTAGTTCTACTAAAATAACCATGTCATCCTTTTTCACATTTGAGTTTTCACCTTAACATTGCTATTATGTCTTCAAACTAAAAGGTATTTCAGTCCTTTTAATAAAAAATAAAAAATAAAAAAACTATATTTTTTATTTTTAAAAACTTAAAAAATTAAAAGACCCAAATATTATTACCTCTTTTTTATAAAGAGAGTGAGATAATGTTTTAAGATTTTTTTCATTTATTAAAATAATTTTTTAATTTAAATTTTTGTATTATATCAATTTAATAATATTTTATTAAAGGCTTATTTTACACCTAAATTTCAACTAATAATTAATGGATATAATTTTATTATATTATTGGATTCATTGGTTTACTAATTTTATTCTTACAAGAAAAGAGATTTGACCAATAATTTGTGGAATCAACAACTCATTAAAAAATAATGGCTTACGGGTCAAACTTTTGTGAACTATACTTTTAGCCTAGCCCTAAATTAAAAATGCTAATTAATGAATAAAAATTATGTCAAATTATATAAATAAATAAATGTTTAAAAAGGTTCCTTAATAATTATTTTTATTATAAATTTTGTAACATAATAAGTTGCTTGACCAAAATGGATTATTCTTGTAATACAAATGGAAAATCAATACAAGTAAATTACTTTTTTTATATAAAAATTCATTCATAATTTAAAAAAATTATAAAAATTCACTAAAATATTTTTTAACTTAAGCATTGGAGGATCTTTTAAGTAAACCAACTAAAAAATTTTTAGATTTAAGATAAATTTATCATATAATTCATATATCGAGAAAAATAATTTCGAGTCAAGCCGATTGTATTTGTAGCTAAATTTGTAAATAAATAAGAGTTGGTTTTGTAATGTTTACCTCAAAAGATTAAAAAATAATAAATAGATGAAAAATACTTTGAAATGTTTGGTG
>JAXCLQ010000014.1:4174275-4195302 GCA_035584115.1 Cedrela odorata
AGAAGAATTCTCTCTATTAAACGGGAGCAAAACTCTCACAAAAATGTGAGTAAAGTTTTTAAAGATGTGTACAATAGATTTTTATTATCTTCAAAAGAGATATTTATTTTTCACATATAACTCTATTTGCATTTTATTTTGATAAATTTTAGAAAAAAAAATGTTAATTACCCTTATTAGGTATAAAATTTACTATTAAATATTTTAATTATTATACTTTTAAAATTAAATAAAAGTACAACAATTATAAATATAGATATAAAAATTAAGAAATTGTCATAACTAGAAAATTGTATAATATGATAATGAATTTGACGAAATATACAAGTGCGCGCGTGTGTGTATATATATATATATATATATTCGAGTGTATTGTATTATTTTTTATTAGACCAATTGTATTATATTGAAATATAGCAATGAATATTCAGCTTGGGATATTTCTAGAAACCCTAACTCCAATTATTAAATCTTAAAATAGTTATTTAGTTTAGTGACGAAAGTCAAGGAAACATCAAGCAATTATATGTTAATTAAGCCAAAACCCAATTAATTAATTAAAATCTAAAAGGATGATTAATTAAATTAAGCATATTTCTTTCTTCACGATGTGGGCATGTTCAAGAGACGTAGAGAAAGAGAGTTTCGTTTTATGATTTGCGTTAGTTAATAGTTATGTGCTCAACAAATTCATGATCAATCCGTTTCAGTCTAACCTAATTAACTAATTAGTTATAAAGTGATTAATTATATATTCATTTTTTATTGACTATTAAGTCAACTTAAACAAATTATTCCCATTTTCTCTCAATTTTCTTATGTACATTCTAGTAATGTCTCCATTTTCTTTCATTTTCTATCTAACCAAACAAATCATTTATAGAATCACAATTTTGTTTTACATTCATTCAAAAAGAAAATTTGTTTACTTGCCGACATCCCCATTTGTCGACTTCCATTGGTTTATTATAATTAAAAAAAAAAAAAAAGATTAGTAAACAATGTGATGATAATTGATAATAAGTAGTTGTTACTTTCACTCAAAATCACTTTAAAGATAAGTGCTTTTAGAAAACAACTTGTTCATTCTCCGTGAGTTGGCTTTTTTTATTTTGTTCCTAATTTTGTTTCTTCTTCATCAATCATCAAATCAAAATCAAATCAAGATTTCTAAATTAATTAACTTTATTATAATCCCCATTAGGGTTTCAACTTTTTTATTTTACTCAAAAGCAAAACAAAGCAAGTACTGTTAATTTTTTTTAAAAAAAAGTAGATTAATTAATTGTTAATTTAATCTTAATCTTTAGTGCTAGTCCATCATGCCAACGTGTTACTTAGTAGGAAAGGGCCCCATTAATCATTAAAATCACCAACTGTTTCAGTTGCAAAATGGTTAATTGAGAAGATCATGACTAATTTTATCTAATTATAAAGTTGAGTTTTATCTTCAAATCAGAATTGCCTTTTTCTCTACATGATAACAAAGTATTGATTAATAATAATAATTAATTATTCATTGTTAATAATAATATTCAAAAATACACTAATGATGATACAAAGATAAAACACATGGAAGGTTGGAGATTCATTCATCACATAATATGCTAAATAAATTCTCACCTCTTTACCCTTAAAAGAATATATGTTGTTCTATGGGATAATAACATCTGGCTCTTTAAGTTTTTTATATTTATCAAATAGGTTCCTAATCCTTATTGAAATGAGTGAAATATTCTTTTTAGTTTAAAGTTCCATACACTATTATTTTTATAGACAAATTTCAAAATTATATGAATAATTTTGTCATTTGAATATCAATTAACAACTTATTTGTTATTATAAATAAATAATTTATGTCCTTAATTGTAAACATATGAAAATTTAGAAACCCGAATGTTATTGTCCCCTTCTTCTATAAGTCGACAAATTTGGATTGATTTGTCAATCTTTAATATTTAGGATAAGGGTTTTTGATGATGATGAGATATGATTACAATTTTTGATGATATGATTAATATTTTCATAAGGGACAAATAGTGGGGAGTGCCATGGAATTGAAGATAGAGAGGGATAAGCATGAAGATGTAAAAGAATTGCATGCCTAACATAAAAAAGAAAAGTGTAGTAATCTTGCCAAAAATAGTAGAATTCAAAAGCTATTAGAACTCTGAATTTCATTCGTTGAGTTGGGTCGTTTTGGAAAATCTTGATGGCATCGATTAATGCACAAGCTTTATTTCTTGGTTGGTGGTATTCGATCTTCTTTTGGTTTCTAGTTGTAATATATATTTTGTTGTTATTTAACAACATTGATGTGATTAAATTAATTCCCTTAATCTAAGTAAAAGAAAACTTTCTCATATGGGCATTTTTTCAATCATATAAATTATATTATTGTTGATTTTAAAATTTTTACCAAATGAATATACAAAAACTTTGAAATTAAAATTAAATAAATGATATATAATGCATCAATTAATTTGTCAATTAAACGGTAATAAGATTGAGATCGTATTGATGTTATATATATTATATAAAGATTGTGTATAAATTTATTTATGTTTATGTTTAAATAAATGAAAAAATGAATGAAAATGTACATGCACATATAGTTATTTCTTTGTGTAATTAAAATAGTATGTTTCTTGAATATTTTTTAAGGATTAAAGTGCTAAAAAGAGAGAAGAAAACATAAATTAAATGATAAAAATAAAAAGTGTAGAAAATCACCATTGGTGATATAATGAGGACATTCTTCAAAAAAAATAAAGAACAAAAGAAAAAAGAAGAATAATCACTTAATAAAGACAAAATTAAATAAGAAAAGAGAAAGAATATTTAGTAACGTGGCAATATATATATATATATATATTTAGATGATACATGAAAAAAAAATTAATTAATTGTTATATTATTGCAAAACTATATAAATTATATATAATTAATCTAATTGGGTGGTTAAATAACAAATTAATTAACTAATTTGTAATTTATTTTGTACAATTAAGTAGAAACAAATCAACTTGACAAGGTGACAAATAATAAAAAAATAAAAAAAGAAAAAGAGAGAAGAATTTTGACGTGGCACAATTTAAAATTCATAGGGGTCCATAAACCGCCCTCTAATTTCAAAGGCAGGCAGCTTTTTCTCACATTAATTTTTCCTTTAATTTTATTCCTTAATTATGCTCTTTGCTCATTTTATTTCTAAAGTTCTCTCCAATAATACCTAGAATTATGCTTTGTTTATCCCTAGAACATGAAAGATATACATTATACATTGAACCCAATTAAAGTAAGCATAATATTTATGAGAAAATATCAATAATATTGCTTAATATGAAATTTTTTTTTTTACATAATTTAATTATTAAAGTATTTAATGACTAAAATAACAATAAATTAATATAAAGGACAGTTGTTAATTTGAAATATAAATATATTTATTTAACAATAAATAAGTGATAATTAAAATGTTTAATTGTGATTGAAACATGTCACGAAAGTCTCTTTTTATTTATATTTATAATATAGGATTAAAGTGATTAAAAATTGACAATTAACACATAAATATGTAAATATTATAGTAATTGGTTGTCTTGCTGTGGTTAGTTGACAGTTTGGTCCAACAAATAAAAGACAAAAGTGTTAAGTCTTGGTTGGTCATTAGTTCAATTAGTCAAGTGTTAGTTAATTTCATGATACAAACTCTCTTTTGAAATTGACTTATAATGTTTTTTCGACACCTAAGAGCTAAGAGAGACTTGTATCTATAATAATATGTGCGCAAATATATATAAACGTCGGTCAATTTCCAATTGTCCCATTGGTGAGAGAATAAATTTAGGTAGTGGATGACCAAGACTTATTGAAAAAGATAGCTAACAATATAATTTATATACCATCATTTAAACATGCATCATAAACACAAAATCATGTAAATTTGATAAGACTAAAAGTAATTAAATCAAATATAATTATCAATTTTAGTATCATATTAACTAACCTTTAGACTATCATCTAAATATCTAAAAAAAATTAAAGAAATTTGAAATATACGTAAATCTAACAAGATCGAGATCTTCCATCAATTTTGTATATCAATTTTGTAATAATTTACATAAATTATAAAGGGTATCCCAAATTTCCAATTTTAATTCTAGATTATATGGGGATTAAAGAGAGAAGATTGGAAGGTGGAAACCGAAAGAAAATAGAAAAATAAAGGGACCCATAAGAATCATGATCATTTTATCAACAAAATTTGAATGGTTAAGATTGGGGGTGGCATAGATGATCATATCGTGGCAAAACCAAAACAAAAGTATGATGAAAGTGGGAGCATCAAATAACCGAAAGGTATCCGATACCATTGAGGAGTGGTAGTTATTTCAGTTTATTTGTCGTGTTATTATGAAGCTTAAGAGAGATTCTTTTTTCTTTTATTCAATAGGTGGGTAAATGTATTCATTCAATTTTGGTTTTCTCTTCGTTGTCGTGGAATCTCGATGTTCAAAGAAAATGAAAAGTTTGATTTATCTTGTCAATGGAGATGAGATGAGATAAGCTTGACTTTTATCTTGGATTCTTTTTGTTTCAATGTGAAAGTGTGATTGATTGTAACTTCTTGTCTAATCCATCAATAAAATTTGGGAAAGAAATTAAATTAAATTAAATTAAATTCATACAACCACAATATAATTTAAATATTTAAAAGACTTGAAATTTTTAATTTTTATGTTACAATTTTAAATTTTAAATTTAAGTTTCACATAAAAGATTTCAAATTATGTGTAAATAAAAATAAAATAAAAGAGTCATAGACTATTATAGATATATATTATTAGACTTTCTTTTATCATAAAAAAAAATTATTTTCAATCTTATTTTATATGAAATCGTAACAAAAAAAAAACTTATAATAAAAATTTTATATTCATACAATATGAATAAATATTATAAATATAAGTAAATTTGAACTATTAGTTTCAAATTGTGTAAAATATACAAATTTAATTTGATATATAATTATCGAGTTACATCTTATTAGTCTTTTGTGAATTCTAACTATTTTAATTGTATGGATTATTATAAAATGATCTTAAACATTTATTTATATTTTAAATTTTAAGTAAAAATATATAAAATAAACTAAAAATGAGATTATAAATAAAGAGAGGAGGAACAAGACATGATTTCCAATAAGAATAATATTTTTTGTCAAGTGTCTTATCTTTGATCTTTTGGAATGGCATAATGATGTATTAATTTGTTATTTATAAGTGAAGTCAAATTTCTTAAATTTCTTAAAAATAATAATAATAATAATAATAATAAATTACTACATATCACATGTGTCACAAAGTAATTAGTATAATTTTAAAATGAAAATAAAAATAAATTATATATTAAAGATAATATTAAATATTAAAATTTAAATTTAAAAAAAAAAAAAAGATAAGAAAGAAATAGTTACTATTATCCATTTTAATTGGGGATACGGAAAGGATAAATAAGAGTGGGTCCAATAGCATATGAATCAAAATCAAGTGTCCCATCAATCGATCAATCAATCAATTCAAATCAAATTAAGAAACTGAGCATGCCCACCTGATATTTTTATCTCTCTGTCAATTGGCTGGCAAGCATCAATGGAATCAACCTAAAAACCCAATTGGCCTATCAATATCATTGTACAACGTGGGATCACTTTCCAACACCACCACACTTGTAATTTCCCTTTGTTTCTTTTCCACCTAATTTCTATATTATTTTTTTTTATTTTAACCTAAAAAACATTTAATTTAATTTAATTTAGATATAAAACTCATACAAAGGACTGATTTTAAATTACGAAAGAATATAAGTGCATAGTAAACTTTGTAAAAGTTAAGTGAGTTTTAAATATAAGGCGTGTGCATTTAATAAATTTAAATATTAAATTATTACAAAAATATACAATAATCATAATAAAAATGTGATCGATAAATTAATATAAATGTTAAAAATATTCTCTTGAGTTATTTGATAATTTCTTTTAATTTATAAAATAAATTATTTATTTTTTAAAAAACTCAAATTATAAAATAAATTATTTATAAATTATACAATTTATCAAATATTATTGTTATAATTTTGAATTTTTAGTTGTAATTTTTAAAAAAATGTAGAAATTATAATTTATATATTGACCAAATGAAAACGAGAGTCAAAGTGGACTGACAACGGAAGCGAGGAGTACACGAAATTGAAAGGAAAGGGTTAAGAAAGTTGAGAAGGAACCGTGGGACACCACACGTGTCAAACTGGGTCGAGTCCAAACAGTGGGTCATGTCAGCTGCACGCGCAGGGCTAGTTAGTGGGGGGCCAGTTGGACTTAAAGACTCAATAATCACACTTCAAACTTCAAACAAAGTTTCTTTTGACTTTCCTTATCATTTCCTTGGCCTATTCTCCCCCACCTTTTTTTTTTTTTGGGCCTAACCTATGTTTTTTCTTAAGGAAATTTATTTGTTTAACACTATTGTGTATATGAAAAATATTTGAGAATAATCTTTTTTATATTTATCTTTTTCGGTAATTAACATACAAATTAGAAATATATCAAAAATATTAATTAATAATATTATATTATTGTACGAAAGTCCGACAAAAAATTTATTAAAAACTAAATTTATCATTAAATATAACTTTTTCTATAAATTATGTATTTGAATTCACTAAAATTATATTTTTATCTTTTGTTTAATTCAAAACCAAATTTGGCCCAAATTATTATTATTATGTAATTATGTCAACAAATTTATATATATTGAATTGAGACATCAAATAAATTGAATTACTAGAAATTGGGACAAATACTTGAAATCAACATAGTCAATAAAAATTCAAAGAAAACACCACATTACATGTTTGTAAACATTGAATTGACGCATCAAATTTTGCAATCCCACTTATAATTCTAAAGCTTACAACCCATGTGCCCTAAATTATAAAAAATAAAAAAAAATAAAAAAAATAAAAAAAAAAGGAATCAAAATATTTTCCTCCATCGAACAAATTCTTTCTTTCCACCGTTCAATGAAAATAACCTAGCTAGAAAAATATATTCACCATGCAAAAGTGCTTTTCAAAAATGCCTTTGCTTTCTCAAAATTAAGCACCAATCAATCATCGTAGTAATACTACTACATACAAACACGTGAATTCGTGTTGTTTTATTCCTCCGAATCCGCCAACCTATACCATGTGTTACCTTTATCACCGTACAGACACTGAGTTTTTTTGACACGTGTTCAAGTCTTGTGGCTTATGTGCCATAGAAGGGGAAAAAGTAAACAAGATTACCCTAATTTTTATTTTTTTGGTCACACGTGTGTTGTCGGGCTATGAACACGTCAACGTGCGAATTGGGTTCGTGGGTTTTTCTTGTTGGGTAGACGGCAAACACTTAAATTAGGGTGATTAAATTAATTAGCTAAGAATAAATTAATGAAGGGTTGTTTAATTATTTGCTTAAGCACATGACATGTATGTGGCACCATATCAACAAGACAAAAGAGTTTTGTTTGTGTTTGTGTTTGGTCAGTTTTCAGTTACTTTGTCTTCAATAAATATTATAATTTATTTTTATTTTACTTAAAAATTGATTTATTTGGTTCATATTCCACATCACATTACATTAATAATTAACAACAATTAAGATTCAAGAAATATTTGTAATTATTTTTGTAATTGCAATAATCACTTGGCATTGACAAGAGCCAAATCTAGAAACTATGAGAATACGTAACATAATTAAGTGTTTAATGAACAATAAAGTAATTAAATAAAGCAAGATTAATTAATGCGTAGATTTAGGCGAAGAACACGGAATCACCTTTTAGATTAAGAAATTGTTTCTTTTATACTTTTTTAAGCTTCACTTTTTCTTCAATTTTTGTTTAATATTCCGCAGGCTTAAAACCATTACTTTCCAAGCATCTACATCTTCAAGTTCTTGTTTTGACTAGTAAAGTATAAACCGAAAGATCTCAATTTTCTCATGAATTTGTAACATTAATTTATTAATTACAAAATTATTAAAACAAACTTTCTATTAAATATAATAAAATGCAAATACAATGACACCCACCAACTATATAGTGTAGTGCAAAGTAATAATACACTACTCCAAATTAGAGTGGTAATTTTTTACACAATTCATTAATCTAACACGAAATTTGTAAATTTATATTAATATATAAGATGACACGATTATTAAACAGGTGACACAATATTATCATGTTTAAATTTATAGCTATTGACACGTAAATTCGTTTATTAAATAATTATTTATTCTAGTAATTATATCAAATTAATTTATTTATGATTTAATAAATTTATTTTATTTTAAATTGTTTTAGTTTTATTTATTTATTTTTAAAAAATATTTAGTAATATTTAAAATATAATTTATTAATATTTAAAAAAATTATAAAATATAAATAAAAAATTAAATAAGTGACACAATTACACCTTATTTAATTGTTTAATAATTATGTTATATTATAATTTTTTTTTTACAAAATTATTAAATTAAACAAGCTTGGTTTAAATTAATTTTTTTAAACACAATACGAATACAATGCGATAATTTAAATTATCACCTCTATTCTAAACGAAGATTATTTACTCCAAATATATATTTTATAAGTTTTTTTTTTTTTACAATTTAATATAATGTTATATTCATAATATTTAACAATAATATAATTTAAACAATAACAAAACATTAAATTAACAATAAACCCACCAATAATTGGTCACTTATTCTCTCTCACAAAACTATCTAGAATCAATGTAGAAAATAAAAATATAGAAAAGTGAGAATAAAATAAGAAAGAAAGTAATATAAATATTCTATATCACGTTGTTTAGTACTTGCCACTCTTTTATCAAATTTCATGGCTAGATACAGAGAAGCCGACCATTGCAGAAGAAGAACAACAAGAGAGAGTACTGAAGTAGTAGTAAAAGACCCCATACAACAACCAATAATAATTATTTTTCTTCTCTATTTCTCTCTCTTACTGATCAGTCTTCTCTGTAATGTACTTTCTTTTACTTTCATAAAACCTTGACTGAGGACTGTCTTGGCTGTCTACCTCCATTGTTGAATGGAAAACCAAACAAGCTAGATTTTCTTCGACTTTCTAGACAACGCACTAAAAAAAATAGGATAATAACATTTGGCCCCCTAGAATTTGTATTTTTTACAGACATATAATTTGTTTATTTTGAATCTACTAGATTTGTGATCGGGTGACTATGATTTTTTTTTTATTTTACTCTCTTTTTTAAAATATTGTGTAAAATAAATCATATCTCTTTACAATTTTTATGCAGTGTGAGCAAAACTCGATTTCTAAATATTTTGTACTCGAATTCTAGAGATTTTATTGGTTAAATTACATATTGAATGAACACATTAAAATGATTGAAATAAAATCTTTAATATTAAACTATATACTATTCATTAAGTGTAATGATTAAAACTTATTTAAAGTTATTTGATGTCACAATTTCAATCTTAATACGAACTGATCTTGAAATCTAAAATTCTTGGACCACCCCTACAAAATTTTACTAGTTGAACTAATTGGTATTCATACTCCTTACTTCTATTAAAATAATTAAAATATCTTACTTCTATGAAATTAATCAACGTGCTCCTTATTTTAAGGATCAAAATTCATTTAGGGTAATTTGATCATTTCCTTGGGGTTTCCGGACATAATATGAAGGGATAAATAATGCGTCTATTTGTGAAAGCATAAAAATTTAGGGATTCGGGACAACAATATACAGCACTAGGCAATTGGTGCGTGGCAGCTGCATACTCGTCGGGATGCAGCCTGTGTTAAAGCAAATTCATGGGATTTTTGACACGTTTTAGGGTTATGTCAGTGTTGCTGGTTTGCACAGTTATTCAATTTTGTTTGTTTTTCTAAAATACTATTGGTTTGGAGATCATAGGCACATGAAAGAAAGTGGGTTGGCTGGCTGGCTAGCTAGCGAGAAGAGGAAATATAAAAATTTATTGTTGCTTGGTCCAAAGGGAGCAATTGTAAGATGTTTTAAAATTGTTGTTGGAAAAATAAACAACCATGACTATTTTTAATTGTACAAGTTTTAAATGAGGTTTCAAATTTTGATTAGGAAATGTTAATGACCATGATTAGTTGTAAGTTGAAGGATTGTTACTAAAAAGGGTGAAATTTGATGAACTCTCACATGCTTCGTTTGAAGGATTCATTAGAGATTAAGAGAGGTCTTTAATTAAAATGAGAAATAGAATTGTAAACAATATTATTTGTTATTGATTCAATCTACAGTGCAATCGGCTCTTTTTTTTTTCATCTCATTAAAAGTAATATAATAAAAGTATTACAAGCTCTATTATAAACAAAAGTGATTAATGTAGTACCAAAAATAATCCCAAAAGTAAAGTAAATTTATGTACGTGCAAATGGGACATATCAAACTTTATAAGCAGCTGGTTTTGTGTTAGGGCAAATAAGAGGGTAGGTAAGAGTTATTTGTTTCTACACCAAATTTTACAATGGGCGATTTAGGCCCCCAAAAGAATTATGTACCCACTTCACTAATTAAGTAAAATTTGATCTCTTTTTGTAATATTTAAAAAATTAAACAAATTTATTTTTAGTACACAAAACTCCGAATTTAAGGTTAAAAAAAAAAAAAAAAGGCACCAAAATAGTGAACCAAAACCCATGGGCAAAGCAAAAACTTCTTATATTAAAAAAAAAAAAAGAAAAGAAGAAGAAAGTACACGTGGCAGAAGCCCACTTATTCAGCCAAAGAATGTCGGCCACGTGGACAAACTGTGTTTTTCCCTTGCCAAAGAAACGGCGAAGTTTTGAACAGTAAACCAATTTGGCCATGCCAATGCCCATGGCCATCACAGACATCCACGTGGCCCCATTCAGGTCTAATGCGGGGACACGTTATGTGGTCCCACTCAAAATTGAAGCTGTGAGTTTTTTCGGAGTTTTCTCGTCAGTTTGTATCTGTTCTCAACTATAAATCGACAATTCGGGGTTCTGTCTTTCCCGCACACTTACACTCTGCTCTCTTCTCTCTTCAAATTTATTTTCTTTCTTCCAAATTACAAACCTTTTTCTTCTCCTCATCCTCTTGTTGTGAAAATAAATAAAACAGAGCACTCACTCTGTTTTGTGTTTCACTCCTCTAAACACAAGATCTTGCACCTACTTTCTATTCTTAAAATGGGTTAGTTTTTGGTTTCTGATTTTCTGCTCATCTGAGTTCATTCAGGAATTTTATCAGTAATGATTTGGTGGTTTTTTTTTCGCAGTGAGTTTTACCGGAGGAAGAAAGAAGACGTCAAACCCGAATGGTATGTTTTCCGAAACAATCAAGACGGTAATAAGCGCGCCTGTATCAAACTCATCTCTTTTCACGACGGTGACACAGAAACCGCCGGTGGTTCCCGGCGGTTTCATTCCCATGTCG
Source organism: Cedrela odorata (assembly GCA_035584115.1). NCBI lineage: Eukaryota > Viridiplantae > Streptophyta > Magnoliopsida > Sapindales > Meliaceae > Cedrela > Cedrela odorata. The sequence goes on from JAXCLQ010000014.1 coordinate 4,185,817, forward strand.
AAGAAACAGATGCTGAAAAGCCTTGAAATCAATGCCGGAACTAGAATTACTTCCGTAGTTGATTCAATGAGAGCTTCTTCGCCAACCCATATCGAGTCCACAACTCTCACTGCAGAAGAAACTCAATTGATGGTAACTTTTTGCAAATTACATATATTTTCTTTTTTATTTTGTTATACAAGTTTTGATTTGAAAATGATTGTTGTTTGGTCTTCGATGAAATGAGCAGCTAAAATACCCTTCAGCTTTGGACATGTTTGAAGAAATTACCCATGCTTCAAAAGGGAAACAAATTGTGATGTTCTTGGATTACGATGGAACTCTTTCACCCATAGTCGACGACCCTGAATTAGCTTTCATGTCCGACAAGGTTGATATATTGTAAATTCCAAAAAATTTGCATGAACTCTGTACTGTACACACTAATAACTCTTCCTTCTCTAACACAGATGAGAAAAACTGTGAAAAAACTCGCCCGCTTCTTCCCAACTGCCATAGTAACCGGCAGGGGCAGAGATAAGGTACATTCCCACCGTCATTTTTCCGTTTCTTTCGTACCACAAGACTTCAAATTTCACTTTCTGATCGAGTTTTGTTCTTTTTCGTGGCAGGTTTATAATTTTGTCAAGTTAGCTGAACTGTACTACGCCGGCAGCCATGGCATGGACATTAAAGGTCCAACCAAAGGTTCCCAACGCAAGAAGGTGAGTTTTGCTCGCTAGCTTGCTGTATTAATTTCGTACTTTAGTTACTACTGCTGCCAGAAATTCAAAAACTAACTTATCCAATTTTTTTTTCAAACCTTTCTCAGAATGTTCTTTTCCAAGCAGCAAATGAATTTGTTCCCGCGGTCAATGAGGTGGGTAAATTGTAATTTTCATCATCTTCTTCACAGTCTTCGTTTACAGACATTAGTGAAGAAAAAACTAGACAAAATTTGATATATATTTAGATTGACATATTTTCTTTAATTTTAATTTATATTCAGATTTACAAAATATTAGTTCAGAAAACAAGATCAACACCAGGAGCTTTTGTTGAACACAATCATTTCTGCCTCTCAGTGCATTATCGCTGTGTTGCTCAAGAGGTATATATAGCAAACTAGTTTTCATTATTATGAATTTCATTGCTGTAATTAAACTAATAATTAATGATCAAATGTACAGAAATGGAAAGAACTGGCCGAAGAAGTTAAGTCTGTTGTAGACCGGTACAAAGGACTCAAATTTACTCATGGAAGAATGGTACGTGACGTGTCATCTTATTATTGGCTACTACGATCTTCTATGTTTTTTTTTTAAAAAAAAAAAATTTATTTATCATAAATTTTAATCTGTGAATATCATATAAATTCTCACTCTCTGCTTAATTATTCGATCCAGGTCTTAGAAATCCGACCAAAAATTGAATGGAACAAAGGGAAAGCCCTTGAATTTTTGTTAGAATCACTTGGTGAGTTTTTACGATTTTCTTTTAATATATATATAATATATAATTTTAACAATAAATTTGAATAAGCAGCTTCCCAAAAAAGTGATTCTGAAAACTTTGTTTTGGGCTGTTGGAACGTGTTTATGTAAATCCAAACTTAGAAAACTAAAAAGGGAGCCACCCCCACCTTTAGATATTTGTTCTTCTATGATAATAAAACTAATGATTTAAATAAACCGAAATTGTTTCCTTTATAGGATTCTCCGATTCTGCCAAGGTTCTTCCTGTTTATATTGGAGATGATCGAACAGATGAAGATGCATTCAAGGTATCCGATGCCAAACCTTGAACTATATACATTAAAGTTAATTGCATCTCTAATCAAGTTTTATAATTGTAATTAGATACTAAAAGAAAGAGGACAAGGTTTCGGAATTCTCGTCTCTAAACGTCCGAGAGAAACCGATGCATCTTACTCATTACAGGAACCCAATGAGGCAAGTAATATATATATATATATACTTCTATAATTTTTATACAATACTATTCTGTATTTTTGCATGCATGAATATGTAAATTAATCATTTTTCTGTACATTGTTTTTGTAGGTTATGTACTTTTTGCAAAAGTTGATAAAGTGGAAACAACTATCAAAGGCAAGAAGGTTCAGGCTGTAAACAAATTTCAATAGTAGTACTAGAACGTAATTTCCATTTATAAAATTATAAATCCTTAACCCTTTTGAAAGAAATGTTTAAGGGTGGGATTGATCTAGAAATTAAACATACATACATATATGTATGCAATTTCTTGTTCAAAATATATATAAAAAAAGAAATATATGAACAAGAAAATACAGATATATTCGATTATGTCTCTCTTTTTTTTTTTTTTTTTTCAATTTTCTTTGCTTGAAGATCTTGTACATGTTGTAACTAGTTGTGTACAAGGGTATATATAATTTGTAATTTTTGCAGTTCTATATAAAATCTAGAATATTGCAATTATTGAGCAGATTCATAGCCATTTTGATGATGAGAAATAATGGGCAACTTCTGAAACTTGAAGTTGGTCAAGTTGGTCATTTCCACAATAAATCCTGTGCTTGCATGAAGACTGAATAAGTACAAACTCTTTGTAATTGAACCGTACTACTTTACACTATATATGGAATTTGATGTGAAAAGATTTTAAATTAATTTTTTTTAATTCAATTTAGAAAATTAATTTTATTATTTAGCGTGTACTCTGAAAACACAAGTTGAATTAGAATACACGCTTGTGAATACGTGCATTATTGTATTTAGTTAGAAGGAAGATAAGATTCCAAGGTAGAATTTGGTTGGATTACAGAATATATTGATTCCAATTTGTATGATTTCCAGAAGACACTCATTGTTTCTCCCTCTCATTATTTGCATATTATTAACAACTTTTAGATATCTTAAACAAAAAAATTTATCAATAATTGTCGAATTTCTCTTCCTTATTCTTTCATTAGTATAATAATTTCTCTGCCCAACACACTACTGTTTTACATTAAAACAAGGTTACTTTTAATGTAAATTTGTATTTTAAAAGATGAGGATGATTGCAGGAGAGAAAAATTACATTGCTAATTGACATCAATCAATCAATAACCAAACTCTAATCCAATATACGCTCAAAGGAGAGATTGATGAGAATTAATCCGAGTTTTGATTAAGATAAGATAACTATTAATCCCCAAAATTAATTATGATTGGAATATTGGAGATTACATGTACAATGTGGAGCCCCCATATTTAATGAGTTGAATCCTTTCTTCTTCTTCTTCTTCTTTTTTTTTTATAATCACTTTAAAAAACTATGTAATGCTGAGTCAAAAGGATAAATTATGAGGTGGATATTGGAAAAAGATAAGTGCACTGTCCCAATTTTTATGTTTTATTTATGCCTACTACATCTTCTTTGTTTGTTTGTTTGTTCTTTCTATTTTTCACTCAAAATCAAAATCAGAACTCTTTCGTATATTTTCTCGACTCTTTCATTCATTGTATTCTTAACATTTCGTTGCAATATTCAATTGTTATTTTTAAGTGTTTCAGATGTAACCCATATATTATTTATTACAACAGAAGGGTCGGTGATCAGGAGAATAAAAAATGGAGAATTGTATAATACAACTACAAGCATCATAACTTTACTAGTAACAATAATAATAATAACATGGTAGAGATCTTGTTCAAGGCTGCATTTGGTGAATCAGATCAAAGATAGAGATTCCTAAGAAGCAATTATTTTTTGTGACTTTTGCTTCTCGATAAGTTAGAAAAAAAAAAAAAACAAATGAACAACTAGCTAGCTTTTCTTTTCAATTACTTTAATCAAAATTCTAGTACAGTACTAAAACTCAGAGATCAGATCATGATTCATGAATTATATATAGTATTGTATTTCCCCATTAATTAATTTGATTACATGTACAATTTGCTCTGTCTCGTGTTACGGATGCAGTCTCCTTTTACACATACCATAGATCTACACGTTCATCCTTTTTAGAGACAAGATTTTTTTGGTGTGGATTTTCATATTTTATATATTATATATGCAACTTAATTAATTAACTAAGCCTTATTATAAGAAGCAAAATGGGTTGGCTGGCTTACACACAAATTATTTGAGTATTGACTATGCCTTAAAAGTTGAGCCTACGACTTTGATCATGTTCTCGAAACAAGAAACAAAGAACCAAAACTCCGTTGAAGAATTCATGATTTGTATGAATGCTTAAATCTTTGCAAACCCCACAAATAATAATGAAATATTATGAGTTTATTAGAGCTATAACATAGAGAAAACAATTTCATCCTATTGGATACATATATTTTGAATGGAATAACTCTCTAATTTTATTTTATTTTATTTTTGGATTTTGAGGAAGGCTATGATAATAACTTTATGATTAGGTAATTGAAAGGGAAACCCACCTAGCACGTTAGAGAGAATCTAAATTGGTTGAATGAGGAGTTGGAATCCACTTAAAAGCAAAGAGTGACTGAGAGTTTTGATGTGAAGAAAACACATGGATTTCTTCTTCTTCCTTATTTATTTATTTTCGGTGAATAAGACAGTAACATGGCTCCAAGGCAGGCAGCCTTGACAACCTCGGGTTCTTTTGGACGTGGAAAGATGAAATCCACTTGATTCAACAAAAAAAGAAAAAACCCTAAAGCTAGTTTGCTATATCATTGGTGTCATAACTGAAATAAAAAAGTCTTTTACAAGCAACAATTATTGGCAGAAAATCCACCAAGCAAGCAAAACAGAAAGACTGACATACATTTATTGCCCCAGTGCATATATACCAACTATTTATCTTCTCTTTTCAGCCCATCATCCATATGACTCGCTAATCCCGGTTTCTTCGATGCCTGTGTTTTTCTTACTTACATATCCATTAAAAAAAAAAAAAGATTTGTCATATATGTATATAGATATCCATATATTCTTTATTAAATGAGCATATAGATAACATGATTTTTCTTAAATACAAATTTTTCGAACTCAAACATACTTTTAACAATTACATAGTATATAAAATACACCATGTCAACATGTAGACCATACCCATTATATAGATAATATACGATTCAATTATGAGGTAGCATGGCTGATATGAATAATGAGTAACCCTTTTGGCAAATCGGGGAATCGGTGGATTTAGAGAAGAACATGTCTATAAGGTTATGTAGCAAACGTGTCAAGTATTAGATGGAAAGTAGAAGAAATTTTTTAACACGTGTGATGATATCGGGAATCGGTCCCCTCATTGAGGGCCAAGCCACATAGTTGTTGGATATTTGTTTGTCATGTAATATTGTATATATAAATTTTAATTTCATATGTTAATATTGTAAAATGAGATGGGTAGATGACAAAATTTCTGAAGGACGGTCACATGGATTCACATGTGACCCTAGATGTTAATGTTATGGGGAACAAATGTATTGTGTTTATATGTAAATGGGTCAAAATTATCCGATCATGTATGTGTATATATGTTTGTCAGAAAAATGGGACACTGTATGAATGGGATTGATCACAAACTGAGGTGAATGAATGATTAGGGGTTTAGGGAATTTGCGTCGATTTCTCACTGGATGGATATTTGTAATAATTTTAAATATGAATTTTGTGCATCAATTAACCTGCTTATTAATTTCCTGCCCTATAATTAACATTTTAATTTAGTAATCAATTTTGAAATCATCTTTTGACACATGTAATTTAGTCGACATATGCTTTTTATTATTATATTATATTAGTTATCAATCATAAATTTGTGTTTGATCACTTCAAATAAAAATTCATATTTAAAAAAAATGGTTAACCATAATACATACAAATGAATTACAAGAATATTTGGGGGATGAATAAAAATTAATCCAATATGTAATTGGACTTCCTTTAATTAATTAATTATCTTCTCTCTCACATATACCCATATACACTTGATTTATGTTTGAATCTACATTTTTGTTTTTTATTATATATATATATATATTAAACTTTATGATAAAGAAGATCCAAAATCTCTTTTGATTAAGCTTCATAAAACCAATAGAAAATTTATCAAAGACAAAAGATAAACTGTTAATTAGTGCAAACCAGCTTAACATTACTCAATTAAATCTACTTTGCATGATAAATCAATAATAATAGTATAAAGTATGTCTTGTGAGCTTTTGTGGACACTTTCAAAAGAAAAAAAGAGAGAGAAAGTATTTCATCAATTTATAAAATAAATAAACTATACATATAAAATTAAAATACAATGCGTGTATCACAAATGATGATTAATAATTAACATATATAACATTATTGTTTAATTTATATATGTTAATTATTAATAAATATCATATCAGTTCAGATATATAATTTTTTTTTTTTGTTAATAAAATGTTAGTAATAATAATTTATTGAATTTGGTAGATAACTAATTTGAGATTAAAGAAACCATTGAACCCCAAAAAGAGAAGCATTGGTTTCCAACTAACCAATTGAAAGTAAGTGCATGTAATTAGAAGAAAAAGAAAAAGAAAAGTAAAAGGAGAAAGTTTGGTTAGTCTTTCTTGCATGCTTTATAAATATGCTTAATTATACTAAGTTGTAAAGTATTATTTCCAAAAGGTAAAGTTAAAATTGTCCCTTGTTGTTGCATGTATATATATATATATATATATAATTGTTAATGCTCTTTTAAAGTTTACTTCCTTTAATCCAACACTCTTTTAAAGTACCACTAGCTTTAAGCTACATGCTTTTCCAAAAATTGGAAATATACATTTCAATTATTGCTTCTCTACTTTGTTTGTTTTCTTTGCTTTTGTTTTTAATTTGAGATCATTTGAGGGAAATAGATTCAAGATAAAATGTAAGATTTGGGCTAGACAACCTATAGATAATTTCTCATATTTAGGGAAACCTTATCTTTAAATATCAAAAACTAAATTATACATTATAACTATAGTATCTTGGTTGAGAAATAATTGAAAGTTGTGGGAATTGGAATTTTTTTAGTACCAAATTACACTGCAGTTACATTGATAAAATTATCGTAAAAAAAATTGTTTCGCAAAGAAACAATTAAAAAAAATTAAATTAAACATCATTTATTAACAATTATCATATTAAAACACCAGTCACTTGAAATTTTAAGAGAAGTCAGTTACTTCCTACTCAATTCGAAATAAAATAATATCAATATTTATTATTTTATTCATTCACAAAATGCTGAAATTTAGCAATTTTCTTTTATTTTTCTCTCAAAATTTGATTGAAAGTTTTATCAAACCCATTATAATTTGAGTATTATATTGAAAGTGCTTTCACATTTTGTCATTTGAGATTTTCAATTGGTCTTGGATTGTACTAAAAAAGTGGTCTTGGATTTAAGGCCTTATTGATTTGATATGGGATTGAAAAGCCCAACAATATGAACCCAATGCATGTAAATTGTTTTGCATTAAAATTGTCTTCCCGCATCTTTGTGAATGGTAAGAAAAATATTTTTAAATATTACATTAATTTAGAGCATAAGACAATTTATTCCAAAATTTAAAATGTAATTATGTTTATTAAATGATAATAAAACAAATTATATAAATTCAAAAGTAACCCATTTGAAATTCTATGTCAAATAAAATTGTACAAAGGAAAATGATGAACACAAACAACAAAATGAAAGAAAAAAAAAATTGAATTGAAATTAGAACCCAAAACATGAAAATTAATTAACAATCTTCCTATTTCCATACAATCATACCACCTTCATTAATTTTAATTTTTTTTTTGTGTTATTTAATTTCAGTGTCACATTTTTGTGACAAAACTTTTGTACCTTTCCTTAATGTGCTCACTTTAAAATCACATACCACATCCATGTCTTTGCTCCAAAGATTCATCGGCCCAAGATTCATTTCCTCCTTCAATTTCAATTTCAATTCTAATGAAATTGGCCGTTCCTTTTTGCTATCGTTCATGCTTTTTGCAACATCTTCCGGCAACGCGGAGCTCAATCCGGCGAGAACGAGGTTAACATTTCTTGAATCACTGCTTTCTTGATCAAGTTCTGGGAATTTTCCTTTGGCAAGCTTTTGTTTTTTGAAATATAAAAATGCTTCCCCCCCGGTTTGATACTTGATTTTTACGTTATCGTTTGGATTCTTGGCATTCATCGTGATTTCGTACCCCGGTCGTGAAGATTTGTTGTTTTTCACGACAACCTTCACGACGGAAAAAACAGCAGCTCTAGGGCTGTAAACTTTGTGTAAAATCAGAATGGTTACGCCAATCGCGGCACCGATGGCGATCAAGAGCAAAACAATCCAACACACGCGAGTGCAACACGGCTTTCTCTTCTTCTCTTCCGGGTTCCGGTAACGTTCGACGATCTTGGCATTTTCCGGCGGCGGAACACGGTAGATTTGGTCTTTGGGAATTTGCACAACGTAAGTACTCAATTCCATTTCCTCTTCGGCTGTAAGCTGGTGATTTTTTTCTTCTTCTTCTTCTCCTACAGGCTTGGAAGCGGAGGTTTCGTTGTCAAAGGAAGAAGAAGATTTGCCGCGGTCTCGATTGGGCGGCTCATCAGGGACATCGTCGGCAGGCGGGACAGTAGTTGGGAACCGCTCCTCCATGGGAAAATGGGGAGCGGTGCAAAAAAGAAGAGAAAAGGCAAGGGAGAAATATAAGGAAATGGAGAAGATGGATTTAGGGTTTGCATGCGAAGAGGTGGTTGGAATTTGGAAGATAATGCATATTTTCAGTTTTGGAAAGTTAGTTTGAAAATAAGTTTACAGCTCTATAGGGTAGTCATTGTCACCCAATTGAAAGACAAATCTATTTTTGGATTATGGTAAAGAGACTTGGTCAATCAATTAATAGTGGTTTAATTCTTATTATTAGGTTAGTTAATTCATTAATCACTGTTCGGGGTAATAAGGACATTGTAACTGGAGGCCTTGGGATAGCCCACAAAGGAGGCTTGCCAGCTCTAAAATTTGACCCAAAATTAGAAGTTCAACTATGAGATTAATTGTGTACTAATGATCTTTTTTCAGTTTAATACTGGCCTTTAAATGTAGCTCAAACCACAATATCTAGTTAAAAAAAAAGTTAGTTAAATATATTTTTTTTAAACTTAAACTTCACAAGTCCATTTCATGAGACAAGTAAATTTATTTTATTTTGTTTTTAATTATTATTTCATTTATTATTTACAAAACTTTTAAATTGATTTATTTTGTTTGATTTTAAGAAAGTAAATCCAACCCACTTAGTTACATTATTTATAACTAAGCTTATCAAAAATAAAAGTATAAAAGAGTGACGTGAAGAGAAGAGGCATAAACACATAGCAAAAACAAACAAAGGAGAAAGAAAAAAAAAATATGATGGGACAAATCCGAGGGTCAGAGAGAGAGAAGAAGAAAAGATAAGAAAACTTTGTTCATTGGTGAAAATTATTTTTAGACTCTTGTAACTAAGTGGGTTTATTTTTGAGTTCTT
>JAXCLQ010000014.1:4225880-4237871 GCA_035584115.1 Cedrela odorata
ATCAACGGTGGAGATGATGAATAAAGTGACTCTCATTTGATCCTTATGTGTGTGAAAATGATTGATGTACATCAAATCAATCCCCAATTTTGATAGCTCATAATCTTTATAGTTGCCTTTCATTGTGCCCACAACACAATCTTAACTTGGCTTTTTTACAACTTCAAGTAACTTAAATGACACATAATTAGGTAAGTGATTTGAAATTCCCTCTTTGCCACGTGGGTCTTTCCCTACCGTCCGATCTTGATTTTTTTAAAATATACCAATCAATATACATATTCTTATATTAGTATATTACACACTTGTTTAGAGTTAAGACTCTATTATTTAACATTAAATTCGAACTTCATAATGTGTGAATGAATGTCTGCATGAAAGAACGATTATATCTATACATAGATATACCTACTTTTGTACAGGTATACGGTCTGTTATTTGTATCATCATCAACAAATGTACAAGAGTAGGTTAAATATGGAGGTAGGGTAAATAATCAATGATGGTGGGCAGGGCGTACAAGCTTTTATAAACATTACGTGTAGAATTGAAACTTGGAAGACGTAAAAATTCATGATTTTTAGGGTTAGGGTTACACACCATATATTATTAGGTATTAAAAAATAAAATATATTATTTAAATTGTTAATTAATTAATTAATTAAGATTATTGTGTAGTTTAATTTTGGTTTTGATGGTTATAGCGAACTGGGTGTGTTGTTGAACTGACCTATCCATCCAAAACAAAGAGATCGTTTTCTTCTGATTTCTTCCAAACAGTATTTAATTCTCATTAAATGTAAGAAAAAAGTTGAAGGTGGGAAAAGGGGTGAGAAAATTACCAGGAAAGTGAGAGAAAATATCAGCAGAACGATTAGGAAAACAGTAAAGATTCTCTGAGGTTCTTCAATTATAACCCTAGATTTAGATTATGTAATATTTTAACAGTGTTTACCACTGACTTGGTCAAAGGCTGTGGCTTTGAGTGAAGATTAATAATCTCATTGGTAATTAATTCACTATTAGTTTATGGGATATTAACATCTGGGTCCTAGCTTTTTATGTTTTAATAAATAAAGACATAGTTAGTAAATTTATAACAAAGAGGTACTAATCTTAAAATGACTGAAAATAGCCTTTCTAGTTTCAAGTTAATACGATGATTAAAATTTAAAATTATAAAGTTAATTTTGTTATTTTAAATAGAAAAATATATAAAAATTTAGGGATATGAATGTTATTATGTCATTAGAGATTGTTATGCAAATTAATTAATTAATTAATTAATTAATTAATTTACACTGAAACCATGAGACAATAATTGTGCACAAAACATGAGACAAAAAATAGATAATGTTTTTGATGAATCATGTAATGGCGGTGATGGTTGTTATATTTTCTTTATACCATTCAACAACCATCCTCCCTAATTTGTTTGCTTGCTTGCTTGCTTGCCCACCTCATTATTCTCACAACACAAAAATTATTTAAAATTGGAATTTTCTTAGTGAATATTTATTTTTAATTCCCAATTTTATTTTATTTTTATTTATTTTAAAATAAATAAATTATCTAACTAGGCTAGCTAGCTTCCCTTGAAAATATTTTTCTTCTTTTCACACTTGTGAACCAAAACACACAATACTCACATTCTTTTGACTATTTTGTGCTTTTCTTTTCTTTGCTCCTCTAACCTATCATCAATTCACCAAAAAAGTGAAGCTTTTTTCCTTCTCTCTCACATGGCTGCCCCACCCTGATCTCTCATGGCTCGAACCCATAACCAGAATACTCTCTTTTAGACAAATCCTTCTTCCTTTCTCTCCTCCTTCCTAAGAAACCCTAATTTTCTTGGTAACCAAGCAGAGTTTCTAAGTTTCTTTACCCGTGTGTTGTTTGTCCCAAAGACCAAAACCCAAAGCTTCTTCTTCTGTCTTCTTTGCAGATCAGAGAGCTTTAAAGTCGACAACAACAACATGGGTACTTTCTGATATCTCTTCTTCCAGAAGATTTTCTTTCTTTCTCTCTCTTTCCTTTTATTATATCTATGTTGCTTTAAATGAGTCTGTGTAAGCAAGTAAGCAAAGCAAAGGTAGCAAAAGAAAATCTAAAATCTCTCTGCTTCTTCTTTTTCTGCTCATAATATCTTAGTTTTTTTTTCCTCTACGTCTTTCCTTTTCTTTCCTTTTGTGTCATGGATTCTGGTAATAGTGGCAGTATGCAATCTTCAAGCGGTGGTGATGAAGAGTATGATTCACGCGCTGAATCTATTTCAGCTTTCTTGACCGCCGGCAACGGCGGCGGTGGCGGCCATGTTAGTCTCATGCCTAACCCTCCACCACATCCGACGCCGCCGACACACCACCAACATCACAACATGTTTGACCCTTTGTCGAACTACTTCGATCCTTTATCATCATCATCATCTTCAAGATCATCTCTGCAACTCTCAAATACGACAAACCCAAGCTCACTGCTCAATCTTGACATGGTTTGGTCTAAAAGCTTAAGATCTGAGCCTAATTGCACCGATCTCGGGGGTTTGTTCGTCGCCTCCTCCTCGTCTCCGTCGTCGACGCAACAACTTTTCACCAACCAAGCCGCACTACAAAGCAGAACAACAACGGCAGCAACAAATTTCCCTGCAGGTTTATTCAATATTCCTCAAGGAATTACAGAAAGTGTTGCGAAAAGTTCATCATTTTCAGCTGGTTCAGCTTCAGTTTCAGGTATGAATATGGATCAAACCAACAACGGCAACAGTATAAACATGGTGCGGAATCCGAAGAAAAGATCAAGAGCTTCCAGGCGTGCACCAACTACTGTCTTGACAACAGATACCACAAATTTCCGAGCCATGGTTCAGGAATTTACAGGAATTCCTGCACCACCGTTCACATCTTCACCTTTTCCAAGAACCAGACTTGATCTATTTGGTTCACCAACTTCTAATTTCAGATCAAATCCAACAACCCATTTTGATTCTTCACCACAACCTTCTTATCTTTTGCGTCCATTTGCTCAAAAACTCAACCCAACAATCCCATTTGTTTCTCCTTCAACAAATTCTACTTCTTCTTCCATACTTGAAGCTATAGCTTCTTCTTCTACTACTACAACAACTAACATCATTTCTAGTAATAATTTTAACAACCATAGTAATAACTCTAATTCAACTTCCATTAACTACCAACTACCTCAGAATCTTCTCATGCAGAACCCAATTCTCAATTTACAATCTTTCCTTCAAGTTCCCCCAAAATACTCTCCCATTTCCAATTCACAAATGCTTGAGACAAAACCACAAAGCTCTTTAGACATTTCACCAAATGATTCTCACCTCAAAATTGGTGTTCTAGAAGAGCTTGGTTTGAGCCATGGACATCTCAACACAAACCTCGGCGGACTTCAAGGCTTAGTATCCTCCGACGCCTCGGCAACATTACCAATACGGCCTAGTGACCACAGCAATCCTACTACAAACTGGCCCGTAGGCGGTGGCGGTGACTGTGGGAAAGTAAACAACTTTTTGGCTGCTTCTTCATCGGATTTTCATCGCGATAAGGGACAAGAGAATGTGGCTACAACGACAAGAAATGAAGGTATGGTGGAATCTTGGATTTGTTCCTCGGATTAGAAAAGAAAAACAAGAAGTACATCTAATGTTACTATAGTTTCAGAATTCAGACCAAATTTTATCATCACCAAAGAATATCAGTGTTCTGCATGTAAAGAGATGGAATCTTTCCGTCCTCCATCATCTTAACCATGACTTCCAACATAATTTAGAACACTTTTTTTTTTCCTTTATTTTACCCTTAATTATATGTAAATAATACCTAGTCCTTTTATTTATTTATTTTTCTTTTAATTTATATTCCTTAATATTTCTACATGGGTTAGCGAGGAGAATGTGGAATAAGGTAAGAAAATTTAACCATGAAAATGTGTAAGAATTTCTTCTTCTTTCTCGTATCTTCTCTTTTGTTGAGTTGTTCGTATTTATATTTAATTACCCGAAACTAAACTGAAACGAAGACAATGGCATGGACTTTTGTCTGGTTTCGTTCTATCATTATCTACCATATATTTATTTTTTATTTGGTTTTTGTTAGCTTAAAATTTTGCCTATAGCATCTAGGAGTGTTTGGTGGCGTGATATGTGGAATCCTTAGCCGCCGCAAATCTTATTCTGTATGGTTTCAAATTTCTCTTCATGGGTATGTGTAAATTTTCTTTTCCTTACAAATTATTGTCTTTTGCTTGCTTTGATAAATACATATACCCAAAATCCCAAAATTAATTTGTAGAATTTAGACCATAGACGATAATACACGTCATTGTACTAATAAAATACTTGTAGATGGTAACATTTACGATCCTAACAACTCCATTAATAAATAATTAAGACAATAGTTTAGAGATTGGCGCATTTCGTCGTTGGTACGTCAAAATATCTTCATCCATGCGAATTCGAATTTCCTGCTTTGCTTTCTTATGAGCAAAAAAGGAGGCAAGTTTTGATCACTAGATTGGAGATTACACTCGTTTTTCTCCTTTAAATTTTAGTTGCGTTGTTGAATATTATCATCATATGCTATGAGAATATGATACCGATCAATGTCAAACTTGTGTGTGGAACCTTTGTTTGCTTAACTTGACAAACAAAAACAAAATCTTCTCTGTTCAATGATTTTGAGAAACTAGGTGAAAGCTGGATTTCTAGTGCAAGTTTCTTTTTGCCTATTTGATGTTGCTTATTAGGATATGACAAGGTTGGAGATATATAATGAGAGAGGTGGCAAAATTGTAAGTACCAATTTGCTTAACGATGAAGGTCTTTTAGAATATGATATAAAAAGTTTAGAATTCGAATCCAATTCGCACTAAGTTTATATTTATGTACTCCTTGAAAAATATATGTGCTAATTAGTTTATCATCAGAAAATTTGTCAAAAATTATATAAAATATTTGTTCATATTAAAATTGAGTAACAATTTAATTTTCACACCTATCACTTGAAAAAATTAAAAGAAAAAATGCCTATAGAACACAATAGCAATAAATATATATTAATTATATTGGTGTTAGTACAAGTTAATAAGAATGATGTACTAATTCTTAATAGTTATTGGGTTTTGAGCTACAAAAAGTTGTTCTAATTAAGAAGAGATTGGTATATTTTGGAGTATGGTTTAAGTAACGTTTGATGATTATATGATTAACAAGACATATACGTGTACTACATAATAAGTTTATTGGTTTTGAATGACACAACAAGGTGAGACTCAACCATCACTAATAGTACTTACTACTTGATTATAAGCACTAATTCTCTCTTCATCATTATACATATTGACCCATTAAGAATCCATTTTTTTCCAACAAAGTAACCATACCCTAGTATGAGTCTAGCTAAAGGGCCAGGAAAGAAAAGGGAATTTAAAAAAATGGCCAAAAGCAGGGGCAAAAAGAAAGAAGAATTAAATTCTAATCACGCTTGTAGTATAGGCAAGCAATTGGTGTTATAAAAGCTTTCCTTTCCCGCCAAGAGAGAGAGATGCATAGATAGAATGAGAGAATTTATATAATAGACAAGTTGACAAGCACATAATGTTGAAACGTGTTTCAAATTTTCTGAAAATTCAGAAAGAAATTAAAAAGTTGCACACACCCAAAACACTTTCTGAAAATGTTGTCTTTATCAAAGGGGAAGAAGTAATGATCCTTTGCATGTATATGTAAAAGTTGCTAGTCTTTTTGATTTCATTGATTGATAGATCATGATCTCTTTTTCACATCAATTATCTATATACAAAAACCCTTTTAACTTTGGTTTAAAATTTTGAATGATGGGGGTAGAGTTTCAAAATTTTTTGAATCTTTTTAGGGTTTGAGCAAGAGACATAAATGAAATATATAGAAAAAGGGATACAACTTTTTGCTCTCACTATATCTTTTTATAAAATCTAAGAAAATAAAATTCAAATGATTAGCCATGGGATTTTGGGTGATTTAAGGGGGGCATATGGGTGGTGTTGTGACCTGTGATATGCACTTTCTTTTAGCATCATATGGTGGCCCATGCCAGTGAATGAATAGCCTTTGCTCTCTGGCAATGATGACTCTTCATCTCTCTTACTCGGCAATTCCATCGGCTAATCTTAGCCCATAGCTACAGAATTTATTATGGAGTATTAACATTTGGTTCCTGAGTTTTTCACATTCTTACAAATAAAGATATAATTTATCCATTTCAAACAAATAAATCTCTAAAACTTATTGAAATAACTAAACAAAACTTTACTGTGCTCAAATGTTTTGAGAGTAATTTTGTCATTTCAATGGGATCAGAGACATATCTGTTATAAATGGATATAATATGTTCTTATTTGTGAAGATGTAAAATATTAGGGACCCCAAATATTATATCCTCTATTATATATGTAATGCCAAAGGCTAAAACAGTGTTGCTAACTGGCAAAGAGTAGCTATATTTACTTAAATCTCTTTGTCTTTGATCTTTTAAAAAAACGCCCTACAATTTTGAGCCTAACTCAAAAAGATACTAAACTTTGGCATCCCCCAACACCATCAAAAGGATATGGCACCATTCCTTCCTCACGTGAAACCATTCCCTCATTTGAAAAAGGAGCATATATTCAAGTGCCCATTAGCATAACAAGACAAACTTTTGTATTTAATTTACAAGATATATAATCAAATTATATTCCATAGTACATATATCTTTGATTAATTTAACCTAATTACTAAGTTTTTTTATTCGATCATGTGTGTATGTACATATGTATCGATGAACTTTATGTTATAAATTAATTGAAGCTTGTGTCACTTTTTAAAAATTCTATCCTATTAGGAGTAGGTTTCTATGTTGATCTTGTGTGAGCCAATTAAACTATGCATGATTAATGTGTTGGCAAAAAGTTTTCAAATATCCTCACTAGTCGTTTTGAACATAGTCCCAAGCCTAAAATACCTTTTGAGAAAGTAGTGGGAAGATGTTAACTATTCTATGCCCAATTCATCTATCTCAGCCTTTTTTTTTTTTCTAACTCTTTTTAGAGTCAACTATTTCATTATGATTTTATTTTCAAAATCACCCACTATTTAAAAATATAGTTCTTACATGTGTAGTCTTGTAGTCATGTTTAATTCATAATAATCTCTAAGTAAATAACACGGACTGAGAGGAATCTTTTTCATTTTCATTGTGACATCTTATAGATATTGTTAATGAAATTGTGTATGAATTATATTAAAATAGACAATATATACTTCATTTTTCTAATTCAAACAAATTGTTAAACTAATTTTATCGTCTTAATTTTGTTATTGATAGTAACATTACAAGTTTTTTGAAAAAAAAATTGAATTGTGATGTCATTGATAAAGTATTTGATGATATTAGTATGTGTCACAATTGAAATGGTCGAGTACCTTTCCTAAAGCAAACAAAGAAAGCTCAATAGCAACTAAACCACAATGGGGAGTGCTTGAATAATAGTAGTATGTTTTCAGTTGATAGCAAAAAACATATGAATAAAGTTAGTTTAATTGCGAGATGACAAGAAATCTAGTTAGTGGGTCTTTAATTTGAATCAAGTCTTCATACTAGATTTCAGCCACCACAGACTTTTATTATTACAACACATTTGGTCTTGAATTTGAAAAAAAAAGTATAATTAAATAGAAATTTGTAATTGAATCACATGTGTGCCAATGAAAGGAAGAGAATTTATATATTTAAAAATATGTTGATGAATGTTAATTCATTCAATTGATAAAATTTTTTAAAATAAAAAATATAAAGATAAATTTAATTTATTTTTTTATAAATAAATAATTAAAAATATGTTTTAAATTGAGGGATAGTAATTTTGGAGTCGCGCATATTATGATTAGAGCTAGTGATAAAAATTATATAAGTCTAAATAAAATTAGTATTTAGCAAAAAATTTAGTTGTTATATTTTTAAAATTAAGTAAAATAGTTATAAAAAATTAATTAATAAATATATAATATTTTGATTTATTTATCGACAAAAAATTAAGATCTTATCCAAATATGAGATAATTATTTAAAAATTTAAAAAATTTAGTATGCATACATTATTATTGAATGTATGATAAAGATTCATTCATTTGTTACATTCTATTTTAATAATAACCAATTTAATTTGTATTTATTAAGTAAAAATTCCAATCCCAATGAAAAACCCATGGTTCCTATCTATCGAAGGAGCAACATATACACACAATCTTACATTCAATTTCTCATAAATCTTCCAAATAAATCAAACCTAAAACATTTAATAAAGATCATTTTAATAATGGTTACTTAATCCTATGGTCATGCCAACGTTTACTACTATACTTGCTATAACGTGAATCCTAGGTGACAACTAATTAGGTAGAAGGCTAAACAAAGGCCATTCCACAAAGGAAAGTTTCCATTTTCACCCTTTTTTACTATTCAATATAATTTTACTCAATATACATCACAAAAATTAATTTAATTTAATTTTTTTAAAACCTTATTAATAATTTGATGTTTTATATAAGATTTATGATTAATAAATTGGTAATAAACACCCCATATATAACGTTAACATATGTATAGATATGGGAGATGCATGTGTCCCAAACCCATAAAAAAAAATGGCTATTGATTTAGGATTTATACATCTTAACTAGCATATGAATAGGGTAACTCTCAAATTTAAGAACATGTACCTTGTCATTATAACGTAAAGAGAGGATAAGAATCAACACATAACCAAGAGGCCTAATTTGTGGCCTATTTGATGTTAGTTGTTGTACAATTACAATGATTTATCTATAGTTTATTGAAGACATTTAAACCTAGTCGTCTAGAGAAGCCAAACAATATCCTAAATTCACTTAAAATGAGACATAATTTTAATAATTCATCCATTTATATTATAATATATATATATATATATTATATAAATTTGAATTGAATTGAAATTATTTTGGTCATGTCACAAGGACACAATTTAATGTGGGCATTACCTAGCATGTACTAGCATTTATGGGAAGGACACTATCCCTACAATGGTAGAACTAGACATGAATGTCCTATTTCTGAGGTTACTGTTTCTATTTCTCTCCCATGGGCCAGTACGGATTTAGTACCAAATTTAAATTAATTGTTAAATGCATGCAATTGTCCATATGTCTTGAAATAACAATACAACAACAATAAAGACTTAATCAATCCATTGATAAGATTATGACTACATAACAATTTTGTGCCTTACAGTTCAATTTTTGACATTTTCTTAATGTGTCATACTATAGTATTTTTTTTTAATTACCATATGAAAGAGTTGTTTGATGTTATATTCATAATATTCAACGTTATCGCTACCATAACATAATATTAATAATTAGAAACAATTATATCAATAACATCAAATTTATCTAATAGCGTAACTAATATATTTTTTTATTAATTATTTTAAGATATATAATTAAAATTAAATTAAATTAAATGAATTTCAATATTAAAACAATCATATAATAATTTTATAAAAAATCCTAAATGTATCCAAAAGTCAAAATTATACTATTCACATTTACCCTAAACTTAAATATTTTATCTAGACATCATTTCTTGTCCACCCAAGTGGACCAGAGATGATTTGCAGAAGGCCCATATTGTCTGCCACTTTGTGTTTTCAACTGTAACTCCACAGTTATTGTAATATATAAAGCAAAATTGATCCCTTTTGGCAAATATATGCAACCAAGAATCTAAGCTAATTAATTATTCTTCAAAGATTTTGCTTTGGATTTTCACTTGGTAAAATCTTTGATTTATAAATCTAATCATGTAAAAACAAATTATTGAAAGTTAATTGCAAGTTTAGATCACCATTTTCACTTTTAGTACTAATTATTAAAATTTCCTGCACCCCCTATAATCAACAAATAATAACAAGATTTTGCTTACTTTATACCTAAATAGATTATCGACACTCTAAATGAATCAAAATGTTATATTAATTTTATAAATTTAATTAAATTGTTTTACGATTAATAGATATCAAGAATCATTAACACTCTAAATGCACCACGTCCTTATATTAATTTTATAAATTCAATTAAATTCGAAAACTTAAATAACAACATCAATTGTTTCGTAACTCATTGCTTAGGGAAAAAGAAAAATAACAAAAAATCAAATAAAGGATAATAACGTTTAGATCCCTATATTTTTATAATTTAACATTTAAAAATATAATTTATAAAAATACATAATAAATAAATTCCTACTTACCTCTTTTATTATTAAGTTACGCGTTCTGATATTGTAATAGTAAAAATTAAATATTAAAAAGAATTTATCTTATTAACAATTCAAAACCTATCTATTATAAATGAATAAAAAAATTATTAGTAAAAAGACGTAAAAATTCAAAGATTCAAATTTACAAATTTTTGTGTGAAATGTTTTTTATTTTAATGTGTTTCACATCAAAAAATTTATAGGGAAGTATTGACATTGAAAACTTTGATATGGAGGAAGAAGAGACAAGAGAAAAGAGGGGTTGGGGGTGGACCCAAATGAAAGCCAAACCGTCCTTTAATGAAAATATATATCATGATGTTTCGGTTCCAACACTTTGATAATGATTTCATTTTTTCTGAGCCCAAATTAATCAAATCTTATCATAGCTTGTGACTCAGCTCAGAAACCCTCATGATTTCTCTTTGTCCCACTCACAACATCAATATCTAAGTGGGTAATTTTTTTTCTTTTCATTTCTTTTTTCTTTTATGCAATTTTCACCCAAATCTTAGTGCACTTCAATAAAAAGTGCTTTTGATAATTTGAAAACACTTTGTAATGTTAAAACAATTGTCAAGCAAATCCTCAAGTTATGCTTCAATAGTTTTATATATACAAGATTCAAACTTTGTATTTTTTATATAATTTTAAAAGATTTTATAATTACCTATTAAATTGAATAATATTTGAAAAGGGTATTTTTTTTATAATTTGAAAACACTTTTTATATCATTAAAACAATTATCAAACATAAATATAAACTAAATTTTCTATAATTTTAATGCGAATGATATTCAAAGTTTTGAACCTTAATTTTTCGTACTATTTTCTAAAATTTTATCAAAAAAATTAATCGACCCTCATAAATTACTTGAATAGTTTATATATATGTTATTAAAAGATATAATTAAGAATGCAAAGCTTAGTTGAAAATTTGGATTAAGCCTAAAAAGGGAAGGCAACACAAATTAAAGTGAAATGTAAAACAAGAGGGAATGTAAAGAAATGAACCAATTGATAAAGGAAATGAATGGTGATAGGATAGGATTAGCATATAGGGGTTTGAAACACAAAGAGGGGGCCAAACCAATTGAGTAGGATGTGATTAGATGGATGAGTAGCTACACTTTCGGTGATTACAAATATTAAACAACAAAATGTCAATATTTGAATATTTGAGCACATGGTAAAAGTCATGTCATCAATTGAAACTCTAAGTTATCATTGTGACTTAATAGTGGAATATATATAGAATTCATGATATATATGCTATGTATAATGAAGGCAGTCTAAAGTTTGAATCTGATTCCCTATTAAAAAAAAAAATAGTTTACATTGATCGTATTCAACTTAAATTATATTATTTGTATGATTTAAGTTGTAATATTGTTAATTATTAAAAACAAATCATGCTTAGTTAATAATTAAACGTACTATTGTCTTATTAAGAGAAGTTTAAAATATTTTTGTTGTAGTATAATAATTCGATGATTTTTTATTTATTTTAACTACCAATTTTTTTATATATAATATACATGACAAGATATTATTGTATTGTTTTGTAAATGACATCTCTAAACTTTCTTTGTAATAAGAAATGCAAGAGAAAAATTTTAGAAAGTCAAAATAAAATTGTTCAAAAAGGACAATATTGA
>JAXCLQ010000014.1:4251240-4261706 GCA_035584115.1 Cedrela odorata
ACGTAAATTTTATAAAATTTTATAGATCAAGTAATATACTATATTTTAATAGACGTGAGTTTGATGAGATCTTAGAGATCGAGATTAAGAGATTAATTTATTGAAATAAATATACGGAATTCAAACACTAAATTAAATATTAAGATTATGTCAAAACAATTATTTGATGTTAATTGTTAATATATAGGGTAAAGTTCCAATAATATTATTTGAAATGTTAGTGAATGTCGAGTGCAATAGATATATAATAATTGATAATCTAGCCAACCTTTTTCAGACCCTAAACTGAAAACTATCATATTTTCAACCTATATAATTCATATATCTCTTTCTCTGTAATTGGAACTTCTGGTGCAATCGCTTTTCAGGAAGCACTTTCAAACACTTTGAAATGTTTCTTCTTTATCATATGATTGAATAAGAAGCTGATAAATTTGCCCATGAATCCTTCCTTCCTCAAAAGTGCTTCTCATGCAGCAAATAATATTATTTCAGCACAAGTCCAAATAATTTTCATGGGTTTCTTCTAATTGCCGCCATTTACAATGATTAAGTTTCATTATTTATAAAGCATGCATCATGCGAAATTCAAATGCCCAAAAATGGTGGTTGTATTAACAATAATGTTTGAGGAAATAAATATTAATTATAATTATGTTATAATTTTTAAAATATTAAAATTATAATATTATCAACATATCTCGTTAATAATAATAATAACAACAATTTCATTATGAACATAAAAAATTGTATTGCACTAAAATTGAACTAATTTCAATGCTGATCTTAGTGATTTAAATAAAAATATATATTATTATTATAATTTTTTTTTTATAAATTAAATTAAATTAACTCGTATAAATATTTGAATTTAAAGAGATTGAGTACCGAACTCGATAAGATTTATGTAAATTTGATGAGATTGAGACTCGTATAAAAAAATTAATTGATTGACACGAAAACGTAAAAATTTAAATGAATAAATTTTGTAGTTTAACCTAAAATCATAAATTATTATATAAAGATTAAACATTATTATTGGAAGTAAAGTTAAACATTTGTGAATGTAGATAGAGAATACATAATCATTGATAATTACTTTTCAAGAAGCACTTTCAAACATTTTGAAACTCTGTAGTAACCTCTATTACAATTCCAAATTTGTAGAAAGTGCTTTTTAATTAAACAATCTTTATCATGATTGAATAAAAAGTTGATAAAATTGCCCATGAATTATTCTGCCAGCTGCATCTGCTCTTCTAATTGCTGCCAAGTGCCAACTACAATGATTATGTATTTTCACTTTCACAAAACTGTTTTCACAAAACACTTTTCAAATTATTCTCAAATACTTATGATTTATGCTCTTGTTTATTTAGCGCTCGAATTAACACTACATAAATATTAAATTTAAAAAAAATATTCATCCGTGCTTTTGACTATTAATTTGATATAAGTATATATCAAACTTAATTAACACTAAATATAATTTTAAAATTAATACATAATTACTATTAATTAAAATTACATTTAACGTATTTTACAAATAACGCTTATGCATTTTAACACGTCCAAACGGATTTTTATTTGTGGAATATAAGTGTAAACTACTCTTACTATTTAATTAAAGTGAAATTAATTGAAATATTAAGAATATTATTGACAAGAATTAGGTCAACTAAGATTATGAATTGAATTGACACATAACTACAATATATTGAAATTAGTGGGTAAACTTTTAAACCAATTTATGAATGATGATTTAAATAATTTATAATATGCAAGTTTAAGAATTATATACGTATTTGTAAAATATGGCAAATTGGTCCCCATATATTGATATAAACACCCAATATAACTATAATTTTCAATATTTGTTTTGAATGTTACAAGAAAACTCTCAAATGAAAGAGACTTGACAACCTAAACTACTATCTCAAAAGCACTTCTACCCACCACAATGTGGACAACTTTTGTTGTCGTTTTGGCCAAAACTTTATTTTTTGTATTGATGTAATATTTAAATTAATAATAATAATAATAATTATTGTTTGTTTTCAAGACTTGGAATCACATGAAATACATGGGAATTTGAAGATTTTGTAAGCTTATTAGATATAGACATGAAATTCATTTTCTAGATGTATGAGATAGGGATAGAATTTTTTATTTTTTTTAAATTATGTAATATTACATAGATAATTTTAATAAATTTGTACGAGTAGTTTATATGGATAATATTACGATGATATTGCATAGTTTTCATATTTTTTTTTATTATAACTTTCTTTTTTTAATTGTAATTATTAAATATTATATTACAATTCTCGACTAATGAGTTATACACGAGAAAATTAAAAATGCAATTGAAAATTAATAATTATAATGAAAAAAATTGAAGAATTTTAAAAAAAGAGTTAGAAATTATTATAAATTAAATATTTATTTAATTAAATAATTTTAGATTTTGGACAAAAAAAAAATATTTATAGATTTTTGTAATATCATTCTCCATTCAAAAACGGTAAGAAATAGAATGAAGACAGGAGAGACAGGCGTGTTAGAAAATGGGGTCAGTCAAGCCAACAAAATTAAAGCAGAAAACAATTATAATACACCAAATTTCTGGGCCCCATCCTCATTTTTCTTGACCTTTTCACGCGCCTTCAATCTTTTACTCTTCTCACAGCCAATCACCACCAACTTTAGTGCCCATCAAGCCGAAATATAGTTAAGGTATTTGGAGCGTGCTAAAATTGCGCGTGGGAAAGAAAATATGCTTTTCGGAAACAAAAATTATTTCGCTATTGCATTAAAACAGTGAGCAAAAAAGAGTCGTGCGTTTACAATTTTTCATTCCAACAACACCAACGACAAGATCTTCTCCTTGCTGTCAGAGTCCAAAAACACTCAGCGAAAACACTGCCCCTTTGATCACTTCTCCCTCCTTCTCTCGTTGTCTTTGTGTACTTCTTCAGTGCCAAACTTTTGTTGCAAACAATTAACTGAAGCAGAAACACGAAAAAACAGTGAAAGCAGTAATCTTTATCTTTGTTTCGTACAAAAGGGAAAGTTTTTTTTTTTTTTCTCTTTCTGTTTTGGCTTAAAGATTTTTGGGTTTCTTTTGGTTTCTCTCCTGCTTAGCTCCTCTTTACAGAACTGGTTCCTCCGAGGTATCTCATTTTCTTTTCTTTTTGTTATTTATTTTCTTGCTTTCGAAACCAATCTCTTTGCTGTCTTGGTATGTTTCAGTGTTCTCTCACCGTTTGTCATCAAAGTTTCAATTTTCTTTTTAAATTGTAATTTCTGGGTTTTGTTTTGTTTGATTTAATATTTTGTTGGTCTGTGTTTCTTTTCCACGATTAATTGTTTAAAAAAAAATATAGTTTGGATCTAATTTAAGAACTTGAGGTTTTTACTTCAAGTTTTGTTCTTTAGATCTGTTTGACTTGAAAATGTGATAGCTTTATGGACTAGAATCTGTTTTATGCTAAGATAATTGCAATAATCTTTAGATTTATGCCAATTCTCGTTTATGTTTCTAAATCCTAATTTGTTATGTATATTAATTGGATAATTCAGTAGCACTATAGTTATTGATTTAAGAGTTGATGAAATGATTTACTTGTTTGAGTAGTTTATTTCATCTTTGCTTGTTCTATGAACTAGTAAAATTGCTTATAATCAAAACTTGTACTGGTAATTTTTAAAAGAAAGTTCTCTTTATGAGCATGATGGGTTACTAAATTTTTGTTCAATCTTATTCTCCATTCCTGCATGCTAGCTTGATGATAAATTTTTAAAATTTTGTGATTTATGTTGATTCGGATATAACTGTTTGTTAGTTCCGGTAATTAGAAGAGAAAAGAAGTAAACTCTTGTTAACAAAATATGTGAAATTAGACATCTTTGGATATGACTACAATATTGGAAGAAATGAATTTTAGTCATCTTAGGAAATATGTGAAATGGACATATTTGGAGAGATATAAGTGAAAGTCATGAAGCTGTTGGCATTTGGAGTATGCGATGAATCGATGATTGACTATAAATGAATATGGGCAGAAAAATAGCATGCTTGAAAACAAGCTAGTTAAGTTTGCATCATGAAACAATGTAGAGGAATTAAGTGAGGTTATAATTTGTTAGAATTGTTCCTGACTATTGCAACGTGTCCAAATGTTTCAAAATTTAGTTATTGAATATGAATGATAAAATTGAAAAGTTAGGTTCATAATCTTTATTTCAGTGGCTGTGGGCGCATTGACATTTATTTACGAAAAGACAAAGTCTATGAGCCTTTTCTTATTGCCGTTGCACCTTGTAGTCTTGTTGATTTTGTTTGGTTTCATGTCATTATTATGCAGTGTTGAAGTACTTAATATTCTATCCGGCCTGTAAGGAATTAACGTGACGCTCTATGTCTTTGAGTGGTTAACCATCTGAGCATGGATAAAGTATCTTCCGATTGTCCATACCCTGGATGCTTTTTTTGTGTCATGAAGGAAGGAAATCCAAGTAAGCGCAGGGCGAGTATATTGAAATTCTTCAGAGAACTTCCATCACAGGATGACGATGGTCAGGTTCTCCCCATCAGTGGCCTTTGGAACACTGCCATGGCACATCCGAATGATCCGGAATTCATAGAGTTGGGAATATTTGAATGCATGTCTGCACTAATATGGAAGGGTCTAAAGAATCGTCGCTGGCTTTCTCATGACCAGAATATATACATTCCTTACTATGCAGCACACATTATCGGATCCTACACCATGAACATGGAAGAATTTGCCGAAAGTGCAGTTCATGCTGGGGTAATCCCTCCCTTAGTTGAACTTTTGAGAGGAAGGTTGACTTGGGTTGAGCAGAGAGTGGCGGTTCGAGCTCTAGGGCATTTGGCTACGTATCCTAGTACTTTTCCCGCTGTAGCGAGTCATGCAGAAATCCTTGAGCTCTCGATTCAACTAGCAATGAGTTCACTGGAGATAGTTTACTCACATTTTTACCAGTACGTTGACAGAAGGCTGAGTTATCATTGTGATCTGCTTACTCGTGGCATGGGCGGTGTTGAAATGGAGTCCAGGAAGGCAGAGGAATGGGCTAGTCAGTTGCAATGCTGGTCTCTTCAGCTCATTAATTGCTTTGCTTTTAAGCCTGAGTTTCTTCCCGCTATCTGCAAACCTGAATTTCTAGCTAAACTACCTGGCATGTGGGGAGGACTTGTTAATGAAAACTCACCAGCTGGTATTGGTTTAATGAGAACTATTTGTTATCATAAGCTTGGTCGGGGGCCTGTTGCTAGCTGTCCCGGCCTTATTGAGGCATTGTGCAATATCGCTCGTTCTTCTGATGATTGGCAGTATATGGCGGTTGACTGTCTTCTCTGGTTACTCCAAGACCCAAGTACATGTCATAAGGTACATTTCTTCTCCTCTAGTCTGTTCAACTCCAATCATGCAAATTATTTCTTTCTTCCAGTTTTGTTATAAACAGGAAATTTGTCTTGAAAAGTTGCTAAATTGGACTGAGTTTATTTGATTTAATTTAGTTGCTGAATACCATGCTTTGTTTGAATAAAAGCGCCTCTTTCTACCAAATGTGACAATTGTGGCTTTGCAATTTATCAATTCTTTAATTTATTTCGCAGAAAAGTTAATTTCAAATAGCCATAGAGCTAAGCATCCTCTGTTTGGAAATTTAATAGAATTACCAAGTTTGGCTTGTAGAAATTCATTCCTAAATATGTCAAATATATTTTGATGTATTCTTACTTTATTTTTGTAACTTATTGCTGAATAGTTGTTTCGGTTATTTTGAAGGTGATTGATAAGACAATACCTGCACTTCTAGACCTTGCAGAAATCACAAATCTGGGTGATCACAAAAAACTTGGTAGTTCTATCATTAGTGTTCTCCAGGACTGTATCCAATCACAAGGTACGGTACGTAACTCGCTAAGTAACCGCACTAAAGACCAGATTGAGGAATTAATAAATTCCAGGCAGAGATTGAAGTGGGAAAAGAATATGCCGAAAGAGGATCTTCATATTAAACAGGCTGCAGCATTAGTGGTCAAGCTTGAAGGAAATTCCCTGTTCTCATCAGGAAATATATCTGGAGCTGCATCGAAATACTCGGAAGCTTTGGCATTATGTCCGGTGAGATCCAAAAAGGAGAGAGTTGTTTTATATAGTAATCGAGCACAGTGTCATCTTCTGTTGCAACAACCAGTGGCTGCTATAAGTGATGCTACACGTGCACTTTGTCTTCACAACCCGCTTAACCGTCATGCCAAAAGCCTTTGGAGAAGAGCTCAGGCTTATGACATGCTTGGCTTAGCTAAAGAGAGTTTGTTAGATGCCATTTTGTTCATTAATGAATGCTCTCAGTCAAATGACCCCGATCTTTCGTTGAGGCAAAATAAGGTTCCCGACTATGCTGAAAGATTAGTCAAGAAGCAAATGCGTGCAGCTTGGTTGTTTAGAGAAGCAGCTAGTAAACACGGAGGTGTCCATTGCGAAGGTGATGCCGGCAACATCTATGGCCAGGATACTGACGATTCTGAGTGGGAGACAGCGAGTGAAAGTGATATAGGAAACGATGGACGGGATGAAATGGGCGATGAAGATGATGATAGCGAATGGAGGAATGAGGATGAGAGGAAAGATAAATATGAGAAGCAGCCAATAAAAGGTATTATTCATTATTTTCCAAACTCAGTAAACTTTTAGTGCAATGGTTTTACCAAATTTTGAGCATGTATAAAAGGACGAAGTACTGCATTTTTTTATCTGTGATAACCATTTCTCTTTTCTTGTTCAGCTTGATGTTAGCTACCACTGCCACCTTTTTAACCAGTGGATGTTCTATAATGTGTACTTGTTTGTTCGTTGGACTCCTAAAAACATTCTATTCGACCCTTAATTTTGGTACAGACATAAACCAAGCATACAAAATGCAGCTTGCTGAAGATGATCCCTGAATATATCAGGACAAGGCAATTGTTCAACAGTAATAGGGGCGGTATGTGGATGATCTGGATTTCGATAACAATTTTCTGTACCTCTAGCCTTCTTGAGTTTGAACGGCGGCGGCTACTGTATCTTGCTCAGATTCTTCAAGAAGTTGGAATATGAACATGGTATTTGGTCTTAAAAACTTTGTTCTATTAGTTTTCTTGTTTTATTTTACTTTTTGTTTTCCCATTTTATTAATGTTAAAGTTTCAACTGTAGAAAATGAGCCAAGTGTGAGTATAGAGGAAAACTTTTAGTTTAGAGATTGTGAAGCTTTTTCTAAGTGGTTTCAAGAGTCTTTGTATATAAACCCTGAATGTATTTTTGACATGAACAATCAATCATCTACATTTGAGTGATGATTTGTGATTTTCTTTTGCTATTGCTTTCTTAAGAAAAGTGGTTCATAGAGACTCATATCTTCTTTATTGCGCCCGTTCGCATTTTGTTAAAATTCGGATTTATAATTTTTTGTATAGAGAATTGTTAAAAGACAAAATATTTATTCCTTCAACCTCGACGTACAAAGAATTGCATAATCAATGTACTCGGGAACTAACATTTTGTTTTGATCATTTTGGTCCGAACTATAAACAAATGCAGATGTTGGCATATGAAAACTTTCAATTGTTTTAGATTTTATGTTTAACTAATGGAATGCAACTAAAAGGGACACAAAATTGCTTTGAAACTTCAAAGTCTATTGCTAAAATGCACTTTTTGACAAAGTTGGAAGTGCATATTAAAGGGACACAAAATTGCTTTGAAACTTCAAAGTTCTATTGCTAAAATGTCCTTTTTGACAAAGTTGAAAGTGCATATAAAAGGGACACAAAATTGCTTTGAAACTTCGAAGTCTATTGCTATAATGTACTTTTTGACAAAGTTGAAAGCACTTTCAAAAAGCAGCTTTTCTTAGTGTTGTTGTGACTTGGAGGTTTCTGGCTAGAGGTGCATTAAAACATGTAAAACACGATAATAAGATCAGTGCAGTGCATTGTGCACATTTTTAGGATGTCGTTTTCCTTTCTAACACGATCAAAACGTCACGCCGTTGAAAACAGCGTTTTGCAATTTGCATTGGGCTTATAACATTTGGGTCCCTATATTTTTTTTATTTCATAAGTAAATATATATTTTCCATTTTTTAACAAATTGGTCCATAACTTCTTATTATAATACATGGAATATATTTTTTTAAATAATGACATTTTATTGGAGTTTTCTAGGAGTAATTCTTAAATTATTTCATTAATGATGTAACTCAAATTTATAAATTCAAGATGGATTAATTTTACCTTAAACTTTTTATTTAGTGGGAATCAGACTTCTTCCATTTTGTGTAATTTTGTGATTAAAAATTCAATTTTGTTAGGAATTATAAATATAATTATTACAAGTGAATAAATTGTATATTTATATGTGATAATGTAAAAGTTAGGGACCAATATGTTATTATTACAATTTGCATTTGTCTCCACTTGCCCACGTGGCAGTTTTTTCAGATAATTCGTTGCAATTCCTTACGGGCGCGGTTACATTGACTACGATTTATCTAAATAAAAATAAAATAAAATAAAATAAAATAATTACATAAAATATTATTATATTAAATTTACTCATATACATTTGCTGTACTATACATTTACATTCTATATATTTATTAAGCAAAATTTAAAACATATCACGAATAATTTAAAATAATTAATAAAAAATTTAAAATATTCAATAAAATAAATATTAAACATAAAATATAAAAATTAAAATAATTAATAAAAAAATTAAATAATTTAAAATACAAATAAAAAATTTAAAATGATTAAAAAATATATAGAAAATTTTAAATATACTAAAGTAACTATCCCTATTATATTTTGCTCTTAGAAATTGTCCAATTTGTCACATCTTGCCTTGAATTTTGTGCTCACTTTGGGGAAATTATTCAATTTAGTTTTTTTAAAATGATTAAATAATTAATTATTTAACAAATTATAACCAATTCATTATAAGAACTTATTGTTCTCCTAAATATATTATCTTATTATTTATTTAATTGACATGACAATTGATTCAAATAATTTATATATTTTTATTTAATAAAAAAACAAAAGAATTGAAAAATCATATAAATAAAACAAACATTGAAGACCGTATAGTAATTTACCAACTCCTTTGACCAAACAATTGAACAACCATTTGGGGGCCAAATAGCAAACCTCAATAAATGCTATTGAATAACTTCAAAACTTTAGGGGTCCAAACAATATATTTTTCATATATATATATATATATAATACTCTAAATTTTTAGAGTAATTTCTATAATCTCAGTTATTAAAATATATATTAATTTAATAATTAAAAAATTATGTAAAATTAAAAAATTATTAAACATTCTCTTTTATATATATTATTTAACAAATTCTAGTTCCCATCTCATATTTTCGTTCAAAGAATAATAATAATTTAAAATTTTTAAGTTTACGTCATATATATATTTTAATTTCACTATTTTTTTCTTTTATAAATATATGAAATGTGCTAAATCAAATTAGTACAACATAAATTTAATTAAAAATAATGAATTACTCGTAACTCACGTCTTAATAAGAAAGTCTAGTCGACTAACACACAAGACTGAAAGCACAAATAATTTATTAAAATATTAAAAAAAATTTAAAATTAAAAAGTCTTTTGGGGTCCACGTGATATTTTCCATTATTATTATTATTTTATAATTATCTAAACCATTTGGCTCGTCTGTTAGCCCGTTTCTTTCTTTCTTCCCCGCGCTTCTGTTCTGCTCTTCCTTGCCTGAACACAATCAACAAAATCATAAATAAAATATTAATAAAAACATCCGTAAGTAGCTACTCATTCGTTTCGTCGTATCATCATCATCGTCTTCTTCTTCTTCGGCACAACTACCAAACATACGCGCTCACTCTCTCTCTCTTTGCTTGGTTTTTGGAATTCGTTCGGTTCTTTCCCTGCGGTTCTCGCGGTTCGGTTTCTGATCAGGAATCTCTAGGGTTTTGGATCTGGTTTTGTCATCTCTTCTTCATTGCCGATGCTACGTCGTTTCGAATGGTTCCATCGCAGTGAGGTATAGATAAGAATTTCGTGGATATTGTTGTTCTTGAATTCTTGTCGCTACGTGAAGTGCTGAGATTGTTTATTTATTGCTGCTGTTGTTTGTTTGAGTGAGTTTAAATGTAGAGAAACTCATGAGTACTGTGAAGAATTGAGTGCTCAGCTCAAGAAGATTGAAAGAGGAGCTTGTTTTGAGTGTTAAGAGAGATTAGGTGAATAGTTCTGCTGCTTTTGGTGGCACAGAATTTGAATTCAGATTCTACTGAATTCTTGAGAATTAGAAACTGATATATTATAATTTCCTAAGTTTTAATAATCTTGTTATTATTATTATTATTATTATTATTATTATTATTATT